>JAPKLW010002176.1:71750-86989 GCA_026898455.1 Plectranthus barbatus
AATATAAATTATATTATATATATATATATATATATATATATATATATATATATATATACACACATATATATTAACGGGGAAAAGAGGAGGAAGGGGGTATTGGGTCGGTGGGGGAGTGGGTTGGTCGCGGAAGGGAGCCACCAACCCGCTACCAACCCACTCACAAATTTTTTTTTGATTTTGTTTTAAATGTGGGTCGGTGGCGTTGGCGGAAGGCACCACCATCAACTCACTCTCATGATTTTTTATTTTTTATTTTTTAATTTTTTTAATTGTGGTCGGTGTTGGGTCTGTGTTATGGCCCGACACAGACCCGACACCCACCTTCTCTCTCCTCAATAACAGAATTCTGAAAAATGTCAGAATGTGCAGTGGGTATTTTGTGAATAAATATAATGTTTTGAATATTTTCATAATATATATAGTAAAAATAGATATTAATAAATTTCACTTTATAATCAAAATGAAAGCGAGGGAATATATAATTTAACTTCTTCATATCACATCTTGGAATTAGAGTTACGAATTTAAATGATTTTTACATTTCATGGATTTCTTGCTTATCATATATATATTTTTTACTTCTCTATCTTGAAGTTTTATTGTGTCTGTCTTATTTCCAAAAGAATATCTTCAAGTTAAAAATCTTTAATTATTGAGAAATTATGAAATAGTCAATTGACTGTTCTATCTTACAATTTTAGCTAAATTTATAAATATATTTCAAAAATAGCGAAAGTAAATATTTATGAAAAAATAAAATAAAATAATATTTATTAAATATTGTATAGTGTGTGCAGAGTGTGAATGCGACATAAAGAATGGTCTACATGGGAGGGATTGAGTGTGATCCGAGGGCCACCGAGTGCGACTCGGGAGCGATCTAAGCTTAAAAAAAACTAAAAAACCATATAAAAATATTGGTTAACTCGGGAGCGACCCGAGTGCAATTTAAATATCATTTTTAAGTTTTAAATGTTGAGTAAATACTCAAAATATATATTTTCCGTATTTAATTTCATCATCAACCTAAAAATTATTACTTGAGTAAGGCATTTTAAGAAATTCTAATTAAAAATATGTACTTTTGGCCGTATTTAATAAGTGTTGATAAAGTGGCTAAAATCATTATATATTTTATAAAATTGAACATTTTAAATTATTAAAACTTATTAAATTAACGAACATTATTAATTTAATTTCAAAAATTTTCATTATAGGAATTTTTTCGGTTAGGATTTTTATTCTATATTTTTATTTCATTAGAGAATTTATTTTAAGTCTGTTAAAAATTTAGGATATTATTCACATGCCAAAAAAAATGTGGGATTAGAAAATTTATCGGATAGTGTATGAAATAAAATTAAAGTCTAATTATGTCATTCAAAAATGTTATACATGCTAACCGTGTTAAAATTATGATGAATCATACGTTAATTTTAATTTAATATGCGTCACATATATTTTTTTAAAAAGAAAATGCCACGCATGATTTAATTAATAATTCATCAAAATTTTAATATCACTAACTATTGAGGAGTAGTTTTAATTGACAAAATCAAACATTATGGTATAATTTCGTGATAAGAGAAATATTGAAGTATTTTTTTTAATAGTAAAAAGTATTTTTAATTGACAAAATAAAACAGTAGAGTAGAATTCAGTGACAAATAAATAATAGAATATTTTACATAGTTTCTTCCAAAATAATATTAATTTAATATTTTATGTATAGATAAACATATGGAATTGTTTAAACCATAAAGTAATATGTAACATATACAACATATACTAATGAAATGTTTGCATGGTATGTATATGTGATATTATATTAACATTAATTTTATTTATTTTGATTAATTTGTTAAATTTTATTTTATCAATTTCACAAGTTTATAATTCAAAACAATGTTTACATACTTTTTTTTTTCTTAATTTGAATGAGTTTCATTCCACAACTTATATTTTTAATGCTAAATACTTTATTATTATTTTTTAGTATGTGATAATTTTCAATATTTTGTTAATCAGAAATTTTTAAGTTTCAACCTTTACTTCTCTTTCTCCTCTATTTTTTAAAACTAAAATATTTTATAATTGATATATTTGTTGGTCCCGAGATCAGAGTTTTACACACACAACAAAAATTTTACTTGATAAACTGACGCTCACAAATTAGTGGTTACACACCAGTTTGTATTTTTGAATACTTATACTAGCGAGTTTGAACTTAGTTTTAGATTTGAATTATACTTCAACACTTAGGTGGTGTTGAGTTTTAAATCCTTGCGAAAAATAATTAAAGTAGTAAATGCACAAGAATTTATAGAGGTTCGGACACAAAAGTCTTAAGTCCTCTTGGGAGCTTTGTGTTGTTCATTGTGGAAGAAAGAACCTGTTTGCTAAGATAGAAAAAAGTGCAAGGAAAAATAAGGATCTGGTCCTAAGTGACTCAAAGTAGCTAGTCTGGAAAAACCAACCGCTCTGATACCACTTGTTGGTCCCGAGATTAGAGTTTTATACAAACAACATAAATCTTACTTGACAAACTTGCACTCACAAACTGATTGTTACTCACCAGTTTGTGTTTCTAAAGACTTATGATTAGTGAGTTTGAACTTAGGTTCAGATTTCAAGTATACTTGAACTCTTAGGTGGTGTTGAGTTTTAAATCATTGCAAAAAAATAAATAAAGCAGTAAATGCACAAGAATTTATAGAGATCCGAACACAAAATTCATACGTCCTCTCTTGAGACCTCAAATATGGAATAAACTAGGTTTTGGAATACAAAGGTTCTCACGATTTATCACAAGCTAATGAATGCCAGCGTCCACCAATCCAATTGCTCACTCGCCCAGGCCGTTGCTTCCTCCACCTCGCAGATTTGAAGTGTGGGGGAATCGTGCATCCTTCGTCTCTGGAACTTGGGAGCTTTAATGTTCTTCCCGGAATCATCGAATTTTGGCTGAATGCCTGTAAGAATCACAACTTGGAGAAAAGTTGTGACTGTTGTGTTCTTACTTAGAGAGTAAGAACACCAAAGAAATAACTTGGGCTGAGATAGAAACAAGTCTCGTGTCCATGACGACACACACTTAGCTTATGAAAAGCCTCGAAATTGCAAGCTTTTGCAGTTGGATGTTCAATAGTGACTTCGTAGAATTAGTTAGTAGCTTCATGAGAAATTGGTAACCTGTGTAACGAGGACACTTCATCTATAATAGATGAAGTGTGAGAGGTTTGAAAATGTATCCGTTGAGAGACATTTTGGAATATGTCCAATCGACGCCTCTCTTCTGCGAAGGACAAGTTGCTTTTGCAGAAAGTCTGCACATGCTCCTGCTAGTCAGATGCAGGATGTTTACATCGTACTGTGTGTCAGAATGACTCTTCTAGTTAGTCTGAGGAATCAAAACTGGTCCAACATCAGGATCTTTAGTCTTTAAGTAATCTTCATTCTTATAGTGTGGCCTTTAATTGAATTCCTCTGACTTGTTCTTCTTGCCTCTGTGCTTGTTGGTGATAGACTTGAATGTGACTGGCCAGTTTTACGTAGATGATATCAACTAGTCTTCATCATGCGTGATCTTGAAACTGGTACCAAGGATCGTAGCCAAATCCTTCTATCACCTTGCTAGACCAAACTAGAAGATTTCCAGTTTGTCTTGATCTTTTTATTACAACTCAAATGACATCCTATACAGGACATTACACGTTTTGCACAAACTAGAGCTAATCTAGTGACAACTAAACTAGTGGCTCTTATACATTTTTTGACATATCAAAACACAATAGTAGGTAGGAATACTTCCTAACTATAATCATCAAAATTATTAGTTATATCATATTCTGATATATGTTTTACACCCATTAAATTTGAAAATGAAGTTGTCTGATGTGTAACTTGATTTTATATTCTCTTATTGCTTAAGATTTATACACTCACTCTACCTCATTCATCAACTCTTTAATATATTTAATCAGAATATCATAATATGGTGTACGTTCTTTTGTTCTATTAATACCATTTATGATTGGGAATCCTCTGAACTAAATTGACATTTATACGATATAATTTGATCATTAATAGTGCATATCTTTTAGCGATTTGTTTCGTAATCCTTCTATTTCTGTATGTTGTGAATTCAAGTCTTCCAAAATAGCTTTACCATTGGCATTCGACATTATGAACTCATGTTCCCTCCTTGATTACTGTATGATCAATATTAAGTTTCAATTCTCATGCATTGTTTCATCTATTTCATTGTTATCTCATTTTATTTTATATGATCATTAATATATTTTTTTATGCTTTGTCACTCAATTAATTACACACTTTCAAAATATATTATTTAATATTGAATGTTAACAAACCCACACACAACTTGAGATTTTCAAATCTATGCAAAAGAAACTCTTTTGCTCATCCGTATAACATATAATTATAATTTCATAAGAAGTATTTTCAAAGATAGTTATTTTAGTAATTTACTTTAAGTTATAGAAGAGACCAAAACTAATCTTGGCGATAAAAAATTAAACTTCCTGCACTTATTTGAAATAGTATTTTACCGTCTAATATCTTCACCACATAAATTGACTTCACATCCTCTTTAGTGAGTGGTGCTTGTACACTTGTAATGAGGTATCATACACTCTATAATGATCATTATAGTACCTAATTTTGATACGTCATTATTGTGTGTGTAATTGATCATTGTAGTGTATATGATATTGTAATGAGATATCATATATACAATAATGATCAATTACACACACAACAATGAAAGTTCATAGTTCATTCAGAAAGATGAGTTCAGCCTAGAATGCACCCCTATATATATATATGTATATATATATATATAATAATCCATTTCACTTTTGTTTATTTACTTGAAACAACATATAATAATTCATCAATGAATATTTCTTAAGAAATGTGTGAAGAATCTTGTGATTTTATAAATTAATATTATTTTTATTATTTTTTTCGTTTGCACTATACTATGCATTTTAATGATTTTTAAATTTTACATTAAAATTTTTGTATTTGTAGCTTGGTATCCTAATATTTTCATATTTTCTTTTAGTTTATGCAATATTTCAATATACTAATATTATTTAACTGTAACATCCCTCGTAAATTTTAAATGTATTTATCGAAATTCCAGAATTAAAATTTTGTTATCGAATTCAATTCGAGGATTCACGATCGATTTGATTTGGGAAATTATTATTTTGGCATTATTCATTGCCACCTTTATTTTATTAAAGGAAATTAATTATTAGATGATGGGTTTAATTTATATTAATGTCCATAAATTATTTGACAACCCGACATTTTCGTATCGGGATAATATCGATCGATAAATTTTGTAACCTGAGGAGATTATCACGGTTTTCTGTGTAATGACACGAAGAGATGTGAATTTGACTAAGTTGATGTCAAAGTGACCGATGTGATAAGCGAATGACAATCACTTTAACTTTTTAACTTTTGATAATTCCGAAATTACTCCTCACCTCTTTCTATTTATAGTAAGCTTCCATCACAATCCATAACTTTCACTCCCTCTCAAAAAACCTTAACCCACATTTTTTCGGCGAATCTCCGACAACTACTCCGGCGAAGCTACGACGAAGTGTTTTTGAGGTAAATAATTACATTTTTAGGATCCTCTCACCATTTTCTTTCCATTTCCAACACTCTTTTCATCATTCTCCGTGATCTAGAAGTGGAAAATCGAGCAATCAAGTGTTGATCGAGTCTATGAGGTCCTAAAAACGTCAAGGAGGTATAGATCGAACCCCCCTCTAGCTATTTCTGTAGTTTGAGTATGTTTATAATTTATATCCTAGTTGAGAAACGTTATGATCTAGGCTTGTTTTGATTTTATGAGTACGTATGCATGTTTAACATGTTATATTTTGAGCCTAGAAACCATATGTTAACCTAGAAATCTAGTTGTAGTGATTTTGGAGCATTTTTTGTATTGTTGCTCGATTTGGAGATATTGAGTTTATATTTCAATTCCACCATGTTTTGAAGTTTAAAAATATGTCTAGACTCGTTATAATTGTTAGAAAACCGTTTGGTATTGTTAGAAATTGATTGGACGAGCCCGAATAACTGTTTGAGCCTAAAACTAAAAATTCTGCCGAAGGCCTTTTAGCCTCTATTTCGGTCGACACAAATGTGTGCATCGGTCGACATGGCTGTGTCGGTCAACACGGAAGCACGTCGGTTGACACAGAGACACCGTTTAAATTTTTTCTCGTTGACCATTCGTATCGATCGACATATGTTCCATATCAGTCGACACGCTTGATGTTGATTCACACACTCACATATTAGTCGACACACTTGGTGTCGATTGACACACCCATATTTCGGTCAACGCATTTTGTTTTGGTTGACACGAGTTGCATATCGATCGACACATACATATCGATCGATTCTTTTACTTCGGTCGATGTGACCATGTCGACCGAAACACTCTATTGTCGATCGACACATAGTACATTTGCAAGTTCTTAATTATTTCTTCGATCAATTTGAACTATCTTCAATATCGTTCGATATCCCTCAAATCGATTGATATAGAGAGCTATTCTTTTCATTCTCGCTCTCGTCAAAACCTCCTTGATTCAAACCAATTTCAATTGATTGATCTGATCTTTCATAACCTGAACTTTTTTTCAAAATAATTTGATGAGTTCTCACACTCTCAAGCAAATGTACGATAACTCATTGATCGTGAGATTCTTTCAATCACAACTTTCGATATAATGTTTCGTCATTTAACAAAGTCTTGTGCTTATTCAATTGAGTTGAACAATGAATTTCATTTCTAGAATAACGCTCGATATTGAAGCATGAGCTGTTGGATTAATGTTTGACTACCTTGTTCGTCAAACTAAATTGATGAGTTATTCCTTCATATTCTTATCTGATGGCTCTAGAATTGAAAAGTTCATGATTGATTAAGAGTCTAGAACTAATTGACATGTTAAATCATAGATAATTTGTTATCCCTTGAGGATATACTTGTATTCCTTATGTCATGGGAAAGGGCAAGGAAAGGATTGTGAGCTAGAGAAATCAATTGTTACCGCACCATTTAAGGTGGACTTTCTTTTTCGTACCCCTATATCGTGGGCCAAAATAAAAAAAGCAATATAATGTTTTCTTTTCAAACTATATCAAACATTAAATGAAATGTTTTGTTTTCAACTGTTTTGTCATTGCCTACTGTTTTGTATTTGCTATCTGTCCTCTCCGTGGGGAAACCCCACTTAGAGAAGAACATCACACGTGGGAACGTGGATGTTGACTACATGTATTGCGTGTGGGCAGTATAAAAGATACTACGTGTTAGTCTACTGTGATGCTATGATGTTGGGGGTCTCGCCCTACTTGGACTAGCATCATGACTGTGGTAGGAGGCCACCTCCCAATCATATGATTTTGCAGATAGTTTAACCGCGTAAAAGAGCTAGCTCATTCATAAAATGTATTGGTGCCATGGGAGTATTTCAAACTTAAAATCCCATGTGCGGCCCGATGAAAAAGGCATGATAAAATTATATATGTATGTTTTCGGGCATGTGTTCACTAAGTACAATTTGTACTTAGCCCCTTGCATTATTTTTAAAATTCATAGGTTAAAAGAAGATTTGAACCGGTGTACGAGGTAGCAGAGGAATGGAGCTGAAGACTCATCTTTGTAATAGTTAGATGATGAAGTATGTATTTTCATATACACACTTCATTTATAATTTTCCGTTGCAAAACTCATTGTCTTTTGTTAGACATTTGATATCATTAAACTTGTTAAACTCTGGTTGGTCATTTTTCAAGAAGTCAAGATCCCTTCTTGAGGAGGCACCTTTATTATCTTTTGAATTACTTGGGATATGTGTGTTGATTTTTATTTTAATTCTCTCGATCTTTCATATTGATCGATATCCCAAATGTTTGTCTCGTACCGATATGCCTCATTTCCTTGATTTATGTCTTGTTTATAAATCCGGGCATGACATTAACTTTGTTTCATTTATTATTATTATTATTATTATTATTATTATTATTATTATTATTATTGAATTTTGGATATTTTTACAGTCTTAATATTTTCTACTTTTCTCAAATAAAAAGAAAAGATGATTTGTCCTTATACATGATTGTAGTTTATTTATTCAATATTCAAATTAATTTATAAATTTCAAAACTCATTTCATATTGATAGTCGAAAATTCAATATTTTTAAAAGATATAGTTTCATTTTTGGTATTATTCTACAAGATATTATAATTATTGCTTATACTCTTGAGTTTATTTCAATTTATTATAATTATCCTAATTATTAAAAACTATTTCGCAATTATTTTGTAAGATTTTATAATTCTATTATTATTAACTAATTATAAATTAAACTAAAATGAAATTTAGGTCATTGTGATCCTAATTGTGGTATGTTGATCCTCAGATTAGAGTATATAAAGTGGGTAGCAGGAATTTTAAGATCTAGACTTGCATTCACAAATATGTGGTTCTTGACCAGTTTGTGTTTCTGAAAACACTTTGTCTTCGAGCAGTGAATTATTTGTTCAGTTCGAATATACTGCAACAATAAAGTGTGTTGAGTTTTAAAAACCTTGTAGAAATGTAAGAAAACAATAAAGGCAAGAAATTTATAGAGGTTCGGAGCCTAAAGTTCTATGTCCTCTCTTCAGACCTTGGTTTGGAAATTCACTAAGCTTTAGTTACAGATAGGTCTCGTGATCTATCGTTAGTTGGTAGATTCCAGTGTCTACCAATCCACTAGCTCACTCGTCCAAGCCTCTGGTCCCTTCAGCTTTGCAGATTTGGAGTTTGGGCACACCACGCAGCCTCCTCCTCCGGAGTTGAGAGATTTATAGTTCTTCTCGAACTATCGAATTGTTTGGCTAGACGCCTACAATGATTGTTGTGTTCTTTGTGCTGGAGATCTACAGTGACTGTTGTGTTCTTTGTAGGAGAGAAAGAACACCAATGAAATAACTTGAGCTAAGAAGCTACGAGTCTCATGTTCAAAAAATGACACACAGAAGGCTAAGAGATAGCCAAGATGATAGAAACGGTCAAATTTTTACTTGAGCAAAGTTTTCGTGTTTTTTCTTCGTTAATATATTTGATTACTTTGAGTACTTCGTGTATTTATAGACGAAGTATGAGCAATTCAAATTGTAGTCATTTAGAGACATGAGAGAGATGTCTAATCTGATGCGTCTCTTTTCTGACAGGAGCAAGGCGCTTTTCCTGAGGTTCGTCACCTGTTTTGTCCTTTTCTGACACAAGATGTTGACATTCTGCTTTTGTGTTAGAACGGCTCTGCCAGTCCGAGGAATCTGAACTGGTTAGTGTTCGTTCAATCTTGAATAAATCTTTGTTCATAAAGACTGATCTTCGGTGATTCCACTGACTTGTTCTCTTTGTCTCTTTGTATGAGTAGGAACTGGCTTTATAAACTGGAGGTGATCCATGCTGGTGTCTTCCGTTAGTTTCTCTGAATCGTTAGCTCCAAACCAGTAGCCGGTCTCTCCTTACTTCGTACGATACAAAATGGGGCTTTGTATTTCCACTCAGTTTGTCTTGATCAGCTTCGTCAGTTCTGTTACAACTCGATATATCCTAACAGGACTTTACAAGTTTACATGAACTAAGCTAATCTAGAGACACTCCTAACTTGGTGGTTCTATAAGAACTTATGATACATCAAAACAACAATTAGGTAGGAATGCTTCCTAACAGTTTCCCCCTTTTTAATGTATAAAAACCACAGCTTTTAAGCTGGTAAAATGTCGGTTCTGAGTTTACAATGAATATTCTATCAAAATCTAATACTTAATAACTGCACACTTTGTTTACCCAGCCTGCCATTATAATCTTCTCCCTAAATTGGAGAGATCGATTAAGTTTAAGGGCAAAAAAATACTGATTAGTTTGGGCATATAGGATATTGTTCTCTAACTACTATGTACTCATGTATCGTATTTCTAGAAAGTAAGCATAGTCTATAATCAGGAGATATATGAGTATCTATATTCTTCTTCTCATGGAGCTTCTGGTTTTTCAGCTTGAATGGAACGTCTCTTTCTTCCAACAAACCTGGGTGGGAAGAAATCTTCATCTTTTAGATCTTCTCCATAGGTTATGATGGAAGTCTTTTTTTTCTAGGAGAGCGGAGAGCTAGAGTCTATGGGGAATGGTTCTTGAAGGCATCCCTTCAATTCCCTCTAGCAGACGAGCGAAGTGATAATTTGCCCCATTCAAGATGGCATTGTCGTCAATTGCCATCATTCCTCGCCAGGAGTCCTCGCAGAAGGCTTGAATGTATTCGCAAACCATTGCTTCACTGATTATGTCCAGGCACATTCCAGAGAGAGGATTGAGAGTACGACTAAGTGGAATTGAGAGTACGACTAAGGGGAATTTGTCGTGATTTGTTGTGTTTCACCTTTCCCAGTGAGTCTTTTCTGGATTTTCTGCCTCAACCATATAGTCCTTATTAATTATCCCAGTAGTTGAGACTCCAAAGAATTCTCTTAGTTTGTTATGAGTGATGGTGATACGTTTTCTACTGACAATTGAGAACATGGCAAGTTTGTCTTCAGAGATCTTGACATTTAGACAAAACTCATTGATTAGCTTTGGCCTGAATAGGATTGAGACCGAGTTAGAAATCTTTTGATTCCTGGGTGACGAAGCTTCCTTCTTAATCTGATATATCCACTGATGTCGTCGAAGATGACAAAGAGATGATAGTTAGCCCCAAATAAATTTAAGATCTTTTCCTTGAATATCTCTACAACTTCTCTATTTGAGAAGCGTATGTTGATAATTATTCATTTCATTTGAATGATGTCAAGAAGGTTGAACGAGGTTTTCTGAGAGTGTAAGGACTGATGATGATTAGGTTATGAGGTTGAACTTCTATATATGCTGAGATCCGACGATTTTGATTTTAGGTTTCTCTCTTATCCCAAAATGGTGTCTTAGAAACTTTTCTCGAGATACGTAAAAATATTTTCCTCCTGTTGATATAATCTTCATTTATAATATTTATTGAGATTCGACATGCATCTGCCGGCTCTCGTAATGTATCATTTCAAACAAAGTGCATTCTGATGTGGCGCAATTTGATTCCTCCATTTTCTATAGCACAGTAGTGTAGCATTGAATGTTGCGTGTTGATTGTGGTCACGATGCTTCGAATCTCCCGCCTTGTTGAAGTTTTCTAACTCGAAAAACTGATCTCCTCTCTATGATTGCCAATTTGTTGGAAGTCGGACAACTAAATTTAAACTAGTGACTGTATCCAATTTTAGTCCTCCTTTAGAATATCAAAGCTGAGAGCTCAGACTCAGTTTTATCCTTCTCAAAATCGAGAGCTTGGACTCAGTTTTATTTAACTTATTCAGAAAACTAAGAATGAGAGCTTGGACTCGTTCATCTTCATATGCTATTTTCTCAAAAGCTAGAAGACAGAGTTTGATGCATAGCTCTCCGACTCTTTCTTTGGGAAGGGGCTTTGTGAAGATATCTATGAGTTGATCTTCAGTTCTGATATATTCCACCAAAACGTCCTTCTTTTCCATGTGATCCCAAATAAAGTGATGCCTAATGTCGGTATGCTTTGTCCTGGAATGATGAACTAGATTATTTGTAATGCACATGTCACTATTGTTATCTCAATAGATTGACACACAACCAGAACTGACATCATAATCCTTTAGTTGCTGCTTGATCCATAATATTTGAGCACAACAACTGGCTGCAACTACATATTATGCTTCAGTGGTTTAGGTTGCGAGTGACTGTTGCTTTTTGCTGAACCAGCTTATCAGTTTGTGTCCTAGGAACATACAACTACAACTGGCGCTTTTTCGATCAATTAAGCATCGCCAAAGTCTTAGTCTAAGTATCCAATTAGGTTGAGCTCCTCACATATGGGATACCAGATCCCCAGTGACTCAGTACACTTCAGGAATCTGACGATCCTTTTGGCAGCCTCCATGTGCGATTTCTTCGAATTTGCTTGAAATCTCGCACATACTTCAATGTCGTATGAGATATATGGTCTGGTGGCTGTCGAATTGAGCAAGGATCCTATTATGACTCTGAAGCTGGTAGGATCAACCGGTTCTCCTTCTTCATCTGAAGTGATCGTTACGCTTGTGTTCATTGGAATTCTGAGCGTCTTTGTCTTATCTGGACAAAACTTATTGATGAGATCCTTTGTATACTTCCTTTTGATGTATAAATATACCCTTTGAGGACTGATGAACTTGAAGTCCTAGGAAGTATGTCGTCTTTCCTAATATGCTCATTTGGAAGTCGTTTTGCATGAGCTGGGCGGACTTCTTGCAAAGAGTTGAGTTCTTGGATTTGAAGATGATGTCGTTAACATAGATTTGAGCATGGAGTATGTCTTCAACATCTTTAATAAGTTGAGATCATGCGATGATACTTGTTCTGAGGGAAAGAAGCAATGAGTTGAAGTAAAATTAAAAAATCATTATATTATGGATCTGGTGGAATTCATATTACAATAAAAAAATTTGAGACGGTAAGACCAACTCAAATATAATTGATACAGTGGAATAAATAAATTTCTTAAATACTATATTTTGGGGTGGGGGATTAAAATCTTACTCTTTTGAAACGAACATTGTTCCCTTTAATTTGATCTTTAATGGACTCATGTTCGACCAAACTCACATGGATTTTTGTGTCATGTTGTGGTTAATTGTTGGTCAAAGTCCTTTTCTCAAGGTAATCCCTTTCACCCACCACCATCATTCACTCATCTTTTTGCATCTCATTTCCTAACCACCACAATTTATAGTTTACGTTCAACAAACTACAAAAAACAATAAAGGTAGGCACGTGCATGGATACATACAAATTGTACACTATTAAGTGTACGCAAGATTCCACTTAAAAAAAAAAAAAAAAAGTGTACGCTGGATTGTATTTTGTGTAAAAAAATAGCTTATCTATCTATCTATATATTATAGAGTGGATTTTATTTATACCCATCTTCATTATTATATATTATGAAAATACCCAAAATATTATATACATTTTAAAAATATTCACAGTACAAATTTCAGAATTCTGTTATTAATTATTTGAACCAAATAATTATTGATAACGACTGATTTAATGATTATAATTTCATTTTTAGTCAAGTTGTGTACCATTAGGAATGTGGAACCGGCCGAACTGTAATTTTTAAATAATTTAAGGAAAACTAAAATTATAATTAAAATAAAAATAATTCTAAAATTAGAAATAAAATAAAGTGGTCAGTGCCACGTGGTCTGTGTTGTGAATCAGACACAGACCGTGGACACCGACCTACGTGGATATTTTGAAATAAATGAAAATTCATTTTGGGTGCCATGTCAGTCGGTGTTCATTACACGTGGGTTGGTGTTAAGGACACGACACAAACTGTCGACACCGGCCAAGCTGAAAATTACGAATTAAAAAATATTACTTCGATGCCACATTGGTTGGTGTTAATGCCACATAAGTTGGGAGTACGACGACACCGATCGGTCCCCACAATAAAAAAAAGAGAAAAATTCTCAAATAGCAAGTTTCACTATTTCACATGCAAAAAATAGCAACTCTTATAAAAAAAATGCACAATATAATAAAAGTTGTATATATACCCCTACTTTTCAAAATTTCAACCCTTGTGGTAGTCAATTTATTATTATTTTTCAAAATCCAAAACTTCTCTCATCTTACTGGTTTTAAAAACTAAATATATTATTTAATTTATTTACATGTGAATATTTCGGTTGACCAATTTTATCGAAGCTTTTCTTTTAATTTGTTTTATTGAAATTTAAATTATTATGGGTGTGAATTTGGATTTTAATCAAAATTTGAGTATTTTTATTGAAAAATACGTGTATAAATTTAAATTGCTAGTATTTCAAATTGTTAAGGTAATTAGAGTACAAATTTAAGCAATTATAGGCGTAAATTCGGATTCATTTCAAATTAATGGTCAATTTGATCAGTTATTTTAAAAGAATTGCTAATTCATTTTGTATTAAATTTGAATAATTAATGTGTGGCTAATTCTTTTATAATACAAATAAGGGCCCTGAATTAAAATTAATTCAGGGGGCGTGAATTGAATTTTTTTTAATTGAAAATGAGGATGAAAATTTAATTAATTAAGGTTAGCAGTGATCAATTGAATTAACTGTGAACTTATTCAATTTACATTTTGGCGTGCAATCAAGGTTATTTCTATCATTAAATATGTTATAATACATTCAATTATTTGATTTGATTCTATAAAAATGGAAATGAATTAAATATTCAATTTACTATAATTCTCAACGAAATTTAGAGATTTGATATGTTTGATTTGATATACTTCATTAAGGTTAAATTAGAATTTTTACTAAACTTTTGTTATTTTGTGCATTTATTCATAAAAATTGTATTTTTTAGATGTGGTTTTATTTTTATTTTTTAAAGTTATTTCCTCATAAATAAAAATACAAACCATCATTTATTCATTTTTTACGGGCAATACAGATCTGTACTCATTTTTTCCATCGAGAAAAGATAGAATTTGGGTCGGCATCTGCTCCGGTCGGTGTCGCAGCACCAAATGAGGTTGGTATTCTCCCCCATTATTTTATGAAATTTTCGACCGGTCAAAGTTTGAAATTCCAGTCTATTTGTTTATTCGAATTGTTTCGTGAATATAGTTATGATTTTTTTTTTGAATTGTTTGACTTATGTTTAATTTATTTATGTTGAAATTGGGTTGATTAGATTAACATGATATATAATGTTTATGATTTGGTTAAATTATAGAAATCGGGGCAAAATTAGGTAAAATTAAAATGGGTGCAAAAATTAGGGCAAAATAATATTTATTCAATTTAAATAAGTTTATTGTCGAGATGCTTATTTAGATTAAATTTAAATTAATTGTAAATATTGATTTGGGAAAATTATTCAATTAGGGCTAAGTTAGGGCACAATTAATTAAATTAGGGTAAAATTATGTTGCATTAAAAATTAGTGCACAATTATTTAATTATAAAGTGCTATGTTAGGACTGTGGGATTTTTGTGTTGGGAGTAGCTGTGTTAGGGCAGTTAGACCTGTTGGTCCCGGTTTTTCAGAGTATAAAACGTTACGCAGCGGAAATA
>JAPKLW010002176.1:86999-109967 GCA_026898455.1 Plectranthus barbatus
ACAAGTAAGCTACTGGGGAAGGAAACCTTAGACAGA
Source organism: Plectranthus barbatus (assembly GCA_026898455.1). Classification (NCBI taxonomy): domain Eukaryota; kingdom Viridiplantae; phylum Streptophyta; class Magnoliopsida; order Lamiales; family Lamiaceae; genus Plectranthus; species Plectranthus barbatus. The sequence continues at coordinate 87,036 of JAPKLW010002176.1, forward strand.
TTTCCCAACAAGACCTATTGATGTACGTGTTTAATTTTGAAATTGATAACTAATTATGATGTTGTGAAGATAAATGATAGTTATAGAACTTGTTTGCTGCTGGATTGTGTGATATGAGAGTATTATTATATAACACGGGAGAATTTTGTGAACAACCATGGATAACCATCGTTATATGTAAAGTAATGGTAAAGAAAATCGTTACACCGTGGTGTGAAACACCAATTTACCTAATGTTGTGATATGAGAGTAATACTAAAGCATATAACAAGAGAGAATTATGTGAACTATGAAGGATAACCTAAACTATATGTAAAATAGTTGTAATGGAAACCGTTATAACGTGGTGTGAAATACCGATAAACTTTGTTATTAACTTAATTATCTGATACATATTATTAATGACTTAATGCGTGTAAATAATCTACTTTTATTTGTAATGTTTGGAATAATTGTAATTAATTATATGTTGAATTAATTTTATGATCGATATTGCTAATGAATTAATGTGTCAATAATCATATTAATTAATTTTGTACAAAATTAGATGAATTGGAAGCTTTGGAATATTTTTAATTAATTATACGTTGAATTATATGTGTAGGTTCAATGGATTAAGCCTAATTTTCGTGGTATAACCATGAAGGTCATGTTATCCACGAAGACCACTATACTGAAGGGTATTGCATCGACCTTAAGGTCATTAGAGGAGGACTTGGTTAATTAGTTTAGGAACGAACCATTTGGTTCTCTTTTAGTTTGGGGAAATAAAGGTCATAGTGCTTCTGCTCCTTTAGTATAACTCTTAAATTACCAAATTAAGAGTGAAAATGATAGAACATTGTTATTCCTGGTTGGTGGGAGAGAGATTCATTTTGGGGTGAGTGAGTTTGCCTTGGTAACTAGTTTAGGTTTTAGGTCCTTTGCCTTTGATCCATGTTGATCTTGATATTCGTGTTAGATCATCTATTTATAGAAGATTTTGTACAAATAAGCCACTGAATGCGAATGATCTTTTAAGATTTTGTACAAATAAGCCACTGAATGCAAATGATATTTGGTCATTACAGGTATAATACTAATTTAGATATCATATATTATGACTTATGATATAAATTTCATAGAGTTAACTTAATAAACACTTATGATTTATTTTGTAGGTATGGTCATATAAGGCCATTACGGAGTTGGAATTTGCATGTTGCGCACTCACGAATCCTGAGACACTTCCACGATTTGCGAAGTAGAAGTTCAGTAAAACAAATGTAGACCACTGGGGGTTTTGGACAACTTTCTTTGCTTGAGATGAGGTATACAAATCTATTGTCTTTTCACTAATTTACAAAATATAAATAGTATAATTTTGTTTTATTTACGAATTGAATATTTTTAAATTGCACATTATTGTTTACCTCTCCTAAGTCGCTTCTATAATTGAGCAAGAGAAGGGCTATTACGTATCCACACTCATGTCGCAACCATTAAGTGTAAGTTGGCGGCACCCCGACTTAGCGGTGCCTCCTAAGAATGGAATAGGTAATGGACTGCATATAAGGGTAGAGACATTGGTCATAGGCAACCGAGAGGAGGTGGTTATGAGAGGAGTGGGGGCAGGAGCATGAAGGCGGAGAAGAGGGGCACGGTCAGAGTAGTAGACACTCTGCAGCACGGGAGGAGGTGGCCTCATCAAGTAGAGTGTCTAGGAGGAAGCAGTGTCGATCTAGCAGCGTGGGCAAATTGATCAAGGATGTTATGGAGGAGATTAAAACTTTCATATTAGATCTCTTTCGTTCATCTAGATGCGCCCACTACACTGATGCTGAGGGGTGGAGAGGCACTAGATTAGAGGGCATAGTGCTCCTGATCGTGATCAAGTAATGTATTTTAGAAGCAATATTCATATTAAAGTATATAGTTTTGATGAACATGCATATTATTTTATTTGTTTTGATGTCATGTAGTTTGTTGAGCATGAGGCGGAGTGTACTGCTAGACAGAGTCGTTCCTGACATTCTCGGACAAGGCGTCAGTCCTGGGATCCACATGATGCCATGCTCACCAGTGGTGCACAACTGCAGACTGAGCACCCAATGGAGATTTCCACTAGGCGTAGTGCTTCCCGACGATTCGTGGACCCACATGATACCATGCCAACCAATTCTGCCCCACAACGGGATGATCAGGTAATGTAATTTTTTATTTTTATGATTAATAGATTTGTTTAACATGTATATCGTATTTGATGACATGTAGTTGGTAGAGCACACGGACACTAGCAATAGGCAGAGACATTCCAAAACCAGGCACAGTGCTTTACAACTGTAGTCATATCGGAACATGAATGGTTATAAGTAGCCTAGTCATACTTCATTAGTGCGGATGAAATTTCTAGTGTCAAACACTAAAATTCAATAAATAGAATATCTTCAAAAATTTATAGTCAATGATAATATTGCATTTAACTTCGTATTTACATATTTATTTGACAAGTAGTTGAAATTTAAATACATATTCATCATGTACCTGAAATTTTCTCTTATTTGTTGCTTTTTGTGCATCCTCATCTACCATGAAATGTAGAATACTACGAAGTTCGTTGAACATATTTATAATTATAATGAGGAGTTGTTCCAATAATTTAGTAGATATGATCGAATGTGAAATACAGCTGGCACTACATACCACCCTCAATAATTTAACAAGAGGCCAAAAGAATAGGTTGCCCTACTGACCAAGCGACACTCCCTAAAAATTTAAAATTAATTATTTGAAGAAAAAAAATTAAGGTCGATGTCGGTGTCATGGCACCAAAGCCGACCATGGCACCGACACATTTTTATATATATTTTAAAAAATGAAGGTTGATGTCGGTGCCATGGACCAACGCCAACCAGGGCACCGACACATCTATATATGTACTAAAGCAAACAAGTCCACCCATAACTATTCCCGTCAAAATGAAATATACTTAAATTATTGTTTTTTTATTTTATTTATTTATACGTTAAAAAATTGGTCCATCCAAATAAATAAAATGCATTCACATATTAAAATGAATTAATTTTATGTACTAAAATTAAGATTAAATATTCTCTTATATTTACTTCCTCAAAATATATATATATATATATATATATATATATATATATTAGTATTTAGATACGTGTTATTAATATTTGTTAAAGGCTATTTCTTAATTATTTAAAAACTCGATTTGAGTAAAACAATTTTTAGTTTTCCTTATAAATAATCTATAAATATACTAAAGCAAAGAAGTGGTTAGAAAATAAAAAGGTGGGAATAGTTATTTCATAAAAAAATATTTTATTTTATTTCAATACATTATAATTAATTAAATAATTATCAACTAATACTAATCATAATATTTTTTTTCCTATAAAGATAGACAATTTTATTATCAATTTATATATTCTATAGGAAAAACTATGAAAAATACCCTAAACTATTGGTCAACTATGAAAAATACCCTATTGTTTCTCCTTCCTTAAATTATACCCCAATATTTTATTTTGTCAATTAAAAATACCCTCAACTATAAAAAATACCCCAATATTTTCTTTATCACTTAATTATACCCTAATATTTAGGGATGTCAATCGGGCTAACCCGTCGAGTTTCAGGTCAGCCCAATTGGACTGCGGGTTAATCGGTCCGGGTCAAATTGGGCTGAAATTTTTTCGGGCTAAAAAATGTTGACCCTAACCCTAACCCGTCGGTTTTCGGGCTAGCCCGTCAGGCCAATGAATTTATTAATTATTTTTAATTTTTAATACCTTTTCACTCTTTTAATATTTTAAATAATAAAAAATAAAAAAATATTACTTTTCTCTTATAAAAAATATAAATGTAATACCCCGAGATTAATTAAGCTAATTAATCGCTTAATTTCTGTAATAAATAAATTCCCCTTTCATTTTCGAGCAATAAATTGCAATTCAAGTTCGGATAGTCGATTATCAAATTCGGGCTATAGATGTGTTCGTATTATTATATGGTTGATCGCGAATCGATCGAACTAATTTTTGGAGACATGGAGCGAGATATTAAATTTTGAGGATTTATATGGTCTACATTGGAATTTTTAAACTTGTAATGGCATAAGTTGGAATTTATAAGAAATTTGCATGAAAAGGGGGGTATGTGGCTTGTCTGCATGTATGAGGATGGACACTTGTAGGAGGGAGAAATGCATTTTCAGATTAAGGTAGGAAAGAGGGTGAAACTTGGTCCCTACTTCACTCAAACATCATTACCCTCTCTCCACCATAACTTTCACAACACCCCACCCAAAACCCTTCCAAGCCGTCACTTTTCCGGCCATATTCCGGCCAGCTAGCTTTCTAAAGAGCTAAGGTAGAGGCCGAGACGTTGAGAATTGAAGGAGATATCGTAGAGAGAAGTTGCCTCGCCGGATTTTGGGGTGAGTTGTGTTTCCACCTTAGAACTCGTTCATACTCGATTTTCTTGAGCTAAGACTTATATATTCGTGTTTCCCTTGTCCTAGAGACCATTCGGAGACCGAGAGCTTTGAGTTTGTAGCCGGAGAAAGTGCATCGCCGCCGTGAGGAAGACAAATTCCGGTGAGCTTCACCCACCACCGTTTTATACCTTATTTTCATGATCAAAGCATGCTTTCGTGTTCCCCTCGAGTCTAGGACTTTGTATATATGATTGTATGTGAGTTTGGGTGGTTAGATTGGAGGATTTTTGGGGATTACATGGTTGAAGTCGTGAGGAAGACGACGCGTTCCGAACAGAACAGGCGCATTCCGTTCGGAACGGCTTTCGACGAAGACAAACGGGAGCAAGCCACCCATTCCGTTCGGGATGGGTGTGTCCCGCTCGGGACAGAGCACGGCCAGGCAGAGAAAAAAATAGATTTTTCCATTCCGTTCGGGATGGATACATTCCGTTCGGGATGGGCTGCGGCCTTGTTGATTAAAACTCATTTTTCTTGACCCATTTTTATTCATTTTCAAGTATATTCGACCCTTGAGTTTATTATATGATTATTGAAGCATGTTAAGAGTAAAACATGTGTTGGTATGTGAATCTAAGTGTGGAAGTTGTCTAAATTGGATGGATGATATTATGAAGGCATGTTAGAAATTGAGATAGAAATGAGTTGGATGCGAAATATCGTATGGAGTCGATTGATGAAGTTCTTGTCCTAGTTACCCATCCTAATTAGGAATGTTTGTTGTTATTGAAGGTGTGAGATAAGGAAGGAAGCTCGGTTTGCTCAATTTACGAGGACACATCTAACTTATTAAAGCCTAACACCAGGTGGGAACTATTTTAGTATAAAAATCAAAACGTGCTTTTTATTTTCAAAGCGTGTGAAAATAATTTGTTTTAAACTGATTGCTATGCAAAAGTTTTTGTGCTATTATATATGTCCTCTGATTGTCTACTAACAACAGAGAGTTATTAATAAGACGAGAACCATGTACGTAGAGTACTTGCGCTAATCTTATTAATTGCGAATAAAAGGCTAGCAACCTTACTTTGTTTATGAGCTCGGGCTGTTCAGCTGGAGTACTGAAGCCCTAGGCGGATAAGGATGGGTATTTCTTTTCTTTCTTAAAACGATCGGATCTCGATGTTGTGTGTTCCGAGATTAGTGCACTTAGATGATAGTGGGTTGAGTGTGAATTCACTCCTGACTAATCATCGTGACTTGGGAGTGGGCCAGCTTCCAGTTACACCATGATAAACAGATATAATAACATGTTAGTTAGCCGCGGCAAAATAAAATGATTTAGATAACACGGTTTATTTCAACAAAACCCCGTGTTCATCTGTGTGAGTTGCATAGCATTCTTATATAAATGTATATTTTCGGGCATGTTTCCACGGGGTACAAAAGTACTCAGCCCCTCGTATTATTTCTAAAATACGCAGGTTAAGCGAGCAAGGATGGAGAGGTGGCGGTGTAAAGTATGGAGCTAAATTCTGAAGATTGAAGATCATGTGACATGCATCTTCATATGCATGTCACCACTACGTTACACACACCGTTGCACCGCTCTCTGAAACTATTCCTTCCCTGATCTTGTCTACTTTTGAAAATCCAGATACTTAAAACATCCATGTTTCATTTTGAAATACTTGTCTTTTGAGGGATTTAATGTTAAATCTTAGATTGTCTTTTCAATTGTCAAGTCTTCCGCTGTTTTGATCTGCAAAATATTTAAGAGATAGGTCACCACGACTGTAACGTGCCTCGGAATTTGGGAAGGCAATTGGGGGCGTTACAATAAAACACATCACAAACTCTTATATAATGATTAATTTAACTATTAAAATATATTATTTTTAATTTTAGCAATATTTAAATATATTTTAAATTCGTAAGTAAATGAACTTAACTATGTATTTAATATTATTTGAACTAAATACAATTATACAACTTAAGATTTAATTAATATATATGATCTTAAATATCAAAAGTAGATTTTATTACTATAATTATGATAGGTATATTAATAAGAAAAGGAACCGGGTTAATTGGGCCAATCCATCGGGTTTCGGTCTTCGGATTATTCGGTCTAAGGCTATTTGGGCTAATTTTTTTTCGGGCTAAAATATTTTGACCCTAACCCGTATTTTAGTTCGGGTTAATCGGTCCAACCCGCAGGTTTCGGGCTAAATTGACATCCCTACTAATATTTGATTGGATGTTAAAATTTTTATGAATCATAAATTAAATAATGTGTGACATTTCCATTTCTTTGGTATATATGTGGCATATATTGTATTAAAATTTTAACACCGTTAGCGACGTAGGGTATTTTTAATTGGCAGAAGCAAATATTAGGGTATAATTCAATGATATGAGAAACTTTAGGATATATTTCATAGTAAAGGGTATTTTTAGTGGGCAAATTGAAACTTTATGGTATAATTCAAGGAAAAGCAAACATTAGGGTAATTTTCATGGTTGACCAATACTATAGGGTTTTTTTCATAGTTTTCCCTATTCTATAATAATAAACATCGATCTCCATTAATTATCAGTAAAATATTTTATTTTTTCTCAACAGTTTATAATTTGGTAATTTTATAGTTTCGATAATTAGACTATAACAAAATTTATTTAATAACATGCAAAATTGAATGATGACTACTAGCAAAATTATTATAAATTTAAAATTCTAAGACATAATAAGATAATAATATTTGATAATATTAATAAATTAATAAGATACATTAATATAAAATTATTAAATTTATTGTTTATGTAGATAAGTTATACTATGATTTTATAATTTATATATTAATTTTATTTCTGGTGCAAATTAAATATTTCTTATAATTCAAAATAGGGAATTAGTACAACGAACAATGAGCAATTTACCAATATAATTATGTATACAATATAAAAATTTATGTATAAAATTATAGCCATGTTATTATATAATTTTGATTTAAATTAGTAAAAGAACTCCAATGGTTAATTTTTAAATGTCGCGCATTAGTCCAATTTTTTCTATTTTATTTAATTTAATATATGTGACTTACATTAATTTATTAAAATTACACGCTTCATATGCTTATAATTTATTAACAATATGCAAATCTAATAATTTTGTGCAACGCACAGGAGAAATACTAGTTTCAATATATATTAAAAGATTATTAAGATTGGTGTCATGACACCGACACCGACCATGACACCGATCTGCACTTAAATTAAAAAAGTATCCATGTCAAAGATAATGGATCGGTGTCATTGAAAATGACACCGAAAATTAAAAAAATTAATGTAGTCGAAGTTTTTTGAAACAATAATTTTGGATGATGCAAACACTTATTTAAATAAGTGACACAAATATATTGAAAACTCAAAAAATATTAAATAGCGACATAAGGATACAACATTCATAATTAAATGGAACATATTTAGAGCAAAATTAATTTGCAGCTCGCTTTGGACACAGTCGCCTCGTATGTTGTTCAGATCCACAAACGCTACAACGTTTATGAGCGCATCAACTACTACTGCAAGTGCTTGCACCACGTGAATGCTTCGCACCAGAAGGTCGTCCACTATTTGTAGAGCGACCTGCTCGACGAGTTATGTTTAGAGACAGTACTTTTACTGATCTTGCATGGGTTGAAACGTGCTACTCATGCTGAGGTGGAAGACAATGCATGCTTCCACCATATATAAATCGCAATGCATTTGTCTTGTAGTAATTGTGAATGTAATTGTACAAGTTGTCTTCATTAGTCATGTCAAATAATAATAATAATGAGTCATTAGAAGAATAAAATTATTTTGTCATTACAAAATAAATTATTCGATACCGAATTGCTGCAATTACGTGAGAGCATGATATCAAATCCAGTTGACACTCGCGGCAGTATTTGGGACGATGTCATTCATCTGATGCTGACCGGGACACTGAATGTAAGCTTTATAAAATTTGAATTGTGGTCTGCATCTCGGTCAGTGCCACACCGACCGAGTTTGATATAATTTTTTTAACTAAAATTATTTGATTAACCATTAATTTGATATTGGCTAATAATTTGATTATCAATAACTTAATTATAACATCAAATTCATGCATTAACGATTTTGACTGAAAGTTGAGTAATTTTCAATGTGTTTAATATTTTGGGTATTTTAATAATGTGTTTAATTATTTTGGTTATTTATAATATTTTCCACTATATAATATGCTAAATAAATTCCAAATCTTTTAAAAAACATTGAAAAATGAATTTATGCAAAAATATATATATATATATATATATATATATATATATATATATATATATATGTTAAATAAATTCATAAATGTTTAGCAATTATTTATTCATTCGTTGTGAGAAAATCATATTTCTAATTAACAAGTTATTATCTACTATGCTCGTTCACCCATATTCCGGAATTTCAAATTATATTTTTGGCGCAATCCAAGTTCTAAATATTATTAAGTTTAGGATTTATACACTTTCATTAAAAATATGTATTTTGAATAATGTAAAAGGTTGGTGATTATCTACATAGGAGATAACATAGATAAATTAAATATATAAAAGCTAAAATTTTATAAATTATAATAATTAATGTGTAAAAAGATGTCAATGTCATAGAATTAATAAATAACAAATTTAATATATTCACATATGTTATTAATGCAATTTATAATATATTATTTTACAATTAAAAAATATTTTTGCCCATTCAATCTGATGAATTCAATTTATATTTTATAAGTATATCCTTGCTTAGTATTTTTTAAACAAAATTTTTAAGTACTAAAATATTTTTCTTAATATATGTAAAATAGATATAACACAGATTATTTGAATAAACTATAAATTTAAAAAAATTACTTTCTCTTATCTTAAAATATAAATATAATAAGTATTTTTGCACCCAAGCGATGCGTGAGAATTTTAATTATTTGTATTGAAATAGTATTATTTCAATATTTCATAAGCTAATAATATGTATTTTTCAATGAGGAAATCATTAATTTTTATAATAAGATATACAATAGAAATTAGCATCATATTGATTTTACAATACATATATGATATCATGCTCACGTTCATTTTATTTACTTTAATTAATTTTTTGAATTCATTTTGTAAGTGTCATATGAGTTTCTAATTCAAAATAATGTTCAAATATTATTTTTCTTGACATTTTAAAAATCATAATATATATATATATATATATATATATATATAGAGAGAGAGAGAGAGAGGGAGGGAGGGAGAAAGAGAGAGATATTATCATATGATAATAAATAAGTATATTAAAAATAAGAATGAATCTCATCCATTAAATTTAATTAAATCAATGGCTGATATTTAATCAAGCAACAATTTAAACACAATCAAGCAATAAATGATCGAGCAACAACTGAATGCAATCAAGCAACATTGTAATCAAGCAACAACTAAAACGCAATCAAGCTGTCACGCCCCGATTTATTAATATGGCAATATTCAAAGAAATGAGGCACATCGGGTACGAGACTTGCACTTGGGATATCAAATGACAAGAATAGTTCAAGCAAATAAGAGGGAATCATCACACTTGTCCCAAGTTAAGCAAAAGATATAAGAGGTGTGCCTCCTCAAGAAGGGATCATAGCTTCTTGAGTGGATCGAATATCAGAGTTTTAACAGAATTAATGTTAACAAAAGTCTAATCAAAAGACATTGAGTTTAGCAGCAGAAAGTTATCAAGGAAGTATGTATATGAAGATACACACTTCCGCATCTAACTATTATAAAAAGAATCTTCAACTCCACTCCTCTGCTACCTCGTACTCTTGCTCCAAAAGCTTCTTTTAACCCGCGCATTTTAGAAATAATGCGAGGGGCTAAGTACAAATTGTACTTAGTGAACACATGCCCGAAAACATACATACATATAAGTTTGTCATGCCTTTTTAAACGGGTCGCACATGGGGTTTTAAGTTTGAAATCCTCCCATTGCACCAAAACATTTCATGAATGAGCATGCTCCTTTTTACTAGTTAAACTATCTGCAAATGATTATGTGACTGGGAGGTGGCCACCTACCACAGTCACGATGCTAGTCCGAGTAGGGCATGACCCCTAGCATGTCAGCATCATAGTGCACTAACCCGAGGTATCTCTTTCACTACCTGGGTACGATCGATAAGACTCGCAATACGCGGAGTCAACATCCACGTTGAATACGTTTGATGTTCTTCTCTGAGTGGGGTTCCCCCACTGAGAGGACAGATAGCAAACATAAAACAGTAGGCAATGACAAAGCAGTTTAAACAAAACATTTCATTTCATGCTTGTTATGCTTTGAAAAGAAAAACATTGTTTTCATATTTTTAATTTGGCCCACTATATAGGGGTAAAGAAAGCCCACCTTGAGTAGGTGCGGTTATGCAATTGGTTGATCTGGATATCGATCTTCTCCTTCCCTTTCCCTATCACATAAGGATTACGAGTAAATCCTCAAGGAATAATAGATTTATTTAATATCTAACTCATCAAATAGTTCTAGACTCTTAATCGATTTTGGACTTCTCACGTTTGAGCCATCGGATAAGGATATAGAAGAATGACTTTGTCAATTTAGTTTGACGGACAAGGTAGTCAAACATTAATTCAATAGCTCGTGATTCAATATCGAGCATTAATTCGAGAAGCATGAATAATAGTTCGATTTGATTGATCAAAACAAATGACTTCATCAAATGACTATGCACTTTCAAGAGTTTAAGATTGAAAGATGTTTCATATTCATTATGAATCATCGTACATTGCTTGAGAGTATAAGAACTCATCAAGTTGTTTCAACGAAATAATCGAGGAGACTCTTGATCTTAGATAAAGATCGGATTAAGATTTCAAAGGTTGAGATTTAACAAGTTTGGTAAGCTTCAAAGGAAGTTCGAGTTACAAGAGTTCAGTAAAACAAATCAAATTGATTTGAAAAGATTCCCAGAGAAGTTAGGGAAGATAACATTTCTTCGTCGATTGATACAAGGAATATCAAACGAAACCAAATTGGATTTGAGTTAATTGAATGAAGGATTTAGAACTTAAGGAAATGTAATCGAAGTTGATTGGTATGAAGGGTATCGAAAGGTACGAAAGATAAATCGAATCGGTCGAAGAAAGGACAAAATGTGGGAAATTTCATTCTGTCTCGACCGAGATGGAATGCATCTCGACCGAGATGGGTGTGTCGACCGAAATGAAATGTATCTCGACCGATATGAGCATATCGACCGAGATGAGATGTATCTCGACCGATATGAGCATATCGACCGAGATGGAAATGAAATCGACCGAAATCAATACGAATCGACCGAAATGAAATGAAATTGGTCGTCTCGACCGAGATGAAGTTCATCTCGACCGATATGGACATATCGACCGAGATGACTCTATCTCGCCCGATATGGCCATCTCGACCGAGATGAAGCCTATATCGGCCGAAACAGAGGCTGCATCCCTTTTGGCGGAAATTCTTATTTGTGGCTCAAACGGTTATCCGGGCTCGTCCAATCGATTTCTAACAACACCAAATGGTTTTCTAACAAGTATAACGAGTCTAGACATGATTTAAACTATCAAAACATGTTGGAATCGAGATTTAACCGCAATATTACCATATTGGACAAATATACCAAAAATGCTCCAAAATCAACACAAATCGATTCCTAGGTCGATATATTGTTTCTAGGCTCATAATACAACATGCTAAACATGCATACGTACTCATAAACTCAATATCAAGCCTAGATCATAACATTTATAACTAGGGCATAAATCATAACATGCTTAAATCGTCAAAATAGCTAGAGAGAGGTTCGATCTATACCTCTAGGACGTTCTTTGAGCTTCGTGAGCTTGATCAACACTATATTTACTCGATCTCAACTTCTAAACATGGAGAAACGAAAGAAAGGGTGTTGGAAACGGAAAGGAAACGAAGAGAGGGTTCCGAAAAGGTATAGTTTTACCTTGAAATCACTTCGCCGGAGCTTCGTCGGAGCTCGCCGGAATTTCGCCGGAGGTTCGACGGAATTTCTTTGGAGAGAGTTGAGAGAAGAAGTAAAAGTAAAACTTTTAAATGAAGCCTTCTATTTATAGAAGGGAGGCGAGGGTAATTTCGGAATTACCGAAAGTAAAAAAGGTTAAAGTGGTTGTCATTCGCTTGTCACATCGGTCACTTTAACATCACCTCACGTCAACTCCACATCTCCTCGCGTCATTGCACGGAAGACCGTAATATTTCGTTTACTCACGAATATTTATCGATCGATATTATCCCGATACTAAAATGTCGGGTCATCGAGTAAATTATCGATACTAATTATTAATTTAATATTTAATTATCCTCCTTGAAATAAGATTGGAAATCAAATAAATGCCCAAAAAGATGAATTTCCAATTCAAATCGATCGCATAGCTTCGAATTAAATTCGATGACAAAATATAAATGTCGGAAATTCGATAAATACATTTAAAATTTACGAGGGGCGTTACATCCTCCCCCACTACAAAAAATTTCGTCCCGAAATTTCGTAATTTACAAGAACAGCTCGGGATACTTTTCCTTCATCTTGTCTTCAAGTTCCCACGTTGCTTCTTCAGTGCCATGATGCTTCCAAAGAACTTTGACAAGGTTGATCTTCTTGTTGCGGAGCTCTTGCGTTTTGAAATCCATGATAGCTTCTGGTCCTTCTTCGTAGGTCAAATCAGGCTGGAGCTGAACTTCATCTTGATGAATAACGTGTCTTGGATCGTAGACATACTTCCGCAATTGCGACACGTGAAAGACATTATGGACATTTCCGAAACTTGGTGGCAAAGCCAAACGATATGCTACGGCTCCAATCCTTTCTAGAATCTCGTAAGGACCAATATATCGAGGTCTAAGCTTACCTCTAGCTCCAAAACGAATAATCCCTTTTGAGGGCGATATCTTCAAAAATACTTTATCTCCGACTTCAAAAGTCAACTCAGTTCGTCTCTTGTCAGCATAAGACTTCTGTCAATCTTGAGCTTCTTTGATTCTAGCACGGATCTGTCGGACGATTTCTATCATCTCAGCGACTGAGTCAGGTCCTAAAACCTTCCGTTCTCCGACTTCATCCCAATACAAGGGAGATCTGCACTTTCTTCCATAAAGTGCTTCATATGGGGCCATTCCAATGGTGGCTTGAAAGCTGTTATTGTATGCAAATTCGATCAATGGTAGAACGGCTTCCCATTTCACCCCTCGGTCTAGAACAACTGTTCTGAGCATATCCTCTAGGGTTTGAATGGTTCTCTCAGTTTGACCATCAGTTTGAGGGTGAAATGCAGTGCTGAAGTTCAATCGAGTTCCGAGCTCTTTCTGTAAGCTAGTCCAAAATCGAGATGTGAACTTCGCATCTCTGTCAGATGTGATCGTCGTTGGTACTCCATGTATGTTGGTCCCGGTTTTCAGAGTATGAACGTTAGCAGCGGAAATAATGATAAAGTAAATGTTTTCTTGCACGCTGGTTACACCGCTGACTGGGACCTGTCAGCTGGTGTATCAAAACTTAGAATATTTAGCCTTGTTTGCACAGTTATCTATCAGTTTCAGAATATACTCCAACACTTGAGTGCTGGGTTTTAAAATATGACTGAAGAGCAGAAAGCTGATAAATAACAAAAGGATTTTTATAGTGGTTCGATCAATCGATCTACGTCCACTCTCCAGTCGAAGCACTGGAAATTCCACTAAGAGTAATCGGTTACAGGTGTCCTACGATCTATCTCTAGCTGGTGAATGCCTTGTCCACCAGTTCACTAGATCAACCGCTCCCGGTCCTGGTTCCCTCTTCAACTCTTCTCAGCTGGCGGAGTGCGAGCACGTCACTTCAACCTCCTTAGCTAACTGGGTGTTTTAGTTCTCCCAAGAACGTAAATCTCACTACGGCAAGGTACGCCCGTAATAACTCAAGTGCTGGGATGCACAGGAGCTGCTGTGAACTCTCTCGGAAGAGAAAGAACACCTAATGAGATCTTTAACTTACAAGTGTAAAACTTGAAGTCTCGTGTTTGATAAATCAACACACGGAAAGCTTATGGAAAGCCTCGAAAGTTCTGTAAGTATTTTGACAGCGTTTTTGCTAGTTCGTGCGTAAGAATTTCGGGGGGGTTTGAATGTTGACCGTTCCGACGTATTTATAGACGCGGGATCTGATTCAAACTTTCTAGCCGTTTGGACTCATCCGGAAAGGTGTCAGACCTGGGATGTCCTTCTGACGGCGGTAGGTATGTTTTTCCGGAAAGGATCCATACCTTTGACCGCTTTATCTGACACAGATCTCTTTGTGTCAGAACGGCTTTATTAGTCAGTCCGAGGAATAAGACTGGTGTCTTGTGATAGATAGACTTTAAGGTATCCCCTTCCTTAAAGTCATACTTTGTCAGTCGATTCCTCAGCGAATCTTCTTTTTGTCTCTACGGCGCTGGGAGAGAGAATCTGGAATTCTGCTGGTAACATCTGACTGGTAGATCATTCTGGTGATCTTGTGCTGGCAGTCTCTGCTGGTGACTTGCCCTGGCATAATCTAAGTCTACCAAATGTCTGGATGTTAATTCTTCTTGGAGTCTCCCATGACTGGTGAAATCACCGCTGGTGAATAGTGTAAGCAAGAACACGTATTCTGCTGGTAAGATTTGTCAGCCGCCTGCTGATGAAACCCTTCCCAACTGGTGAATAGTACCCAGTCATAAGCGCTTCTCATGCTGGTGAACAGTGTCAGCACGAGTCTTTGTCAGCCGCCTGCTGATGAAACCCTTCCCGACTGGTGAATAGTAGCCAGTCATAAGCGCTTCTCATGCTGGTGAACAGTGTCAGCACGAGTCTTGATCAGCTGCGACTTACAACTCAAAGACCTAAACAGGACTTTACATTTAAGACCAGATCTAGAGCTATCTAGAGACAACTGACGCTGGTAGGACTTAGGATTTGATCCACCAAAACTACAATCTATACAAATAAGCTACTGAGGGAGGAAACCTTAGACAGATTTCCCAACAATTTCCCCCTTTTTGGTGCGATCAAAGCCTAACCAGCGAGCACTCAGCTGATGAGGAAAGTTACAGATAATTTCAGGGTTTTACAAGTGAAACTTATCAGATCTAAACCCACGAAATTACTTCCTCAACATCAGCTCTAACTAAAAATCTTCCCCCTCAAACTAGGAGAGATAATGCTCGTTTGAAAAAATATGGAAATTAAGATCTGAGCAAATCTGAAAAAAAAATCTGACGAAGGATAAGCATGTAAATAAATTTAAAACATGCAAGACGAGTGCTGGTGCTGATTACACTGGATGTGTAAATTCAGCTGGTAAGTAAAAACTTAGACAATTGTTGGACAATTAGAGATTGTCATCAACTTGTCAGTTAACATTCCATTAAAGATTTAGCAATTACATGTACAGTGAATGATAACTGACTAGTCTATGGCATGGAAGATGATCCTGGTGACTGAGTCCGAGCACTGGTGATAGACCTCAGGATCTCAGTAAGAGCGGCCATGTCTTGCTCTCTCTTCAGCCTCTCTTCAGCAGCAATTCTCCTCTCTTCAGCTGCAAGGCGTCTCTCCTCCTCAGCAATTCTGGCTCTCTCCTCTTCAGCCAGTGCTCGCGCCCTTTCCCCCTCTAGGATCCGCGCCAAAAAGGTGGCAACACCGGCGGTGACGGACTCAAATCGTTGCTCTACATGGTCTTGGAAAGAGGCGAAACGTTGATCCATCCTGGCGTTGATGTAAGCAAGAAGTTGCGCAGGAGGATGAACTTCAGAGATTGGCTCCGCAGATACTTCCATGGATGTGGAAGGTGCATCAGGTGCGGTAGTAGCCATTGCTGGTGCAGAATCAGCTGGTACCTCCACTGGGGCGGGCTCCTCCGCGGGCACCTTGGCTGATGCTGGCGGGCCTTGTGCAAAAACAGGTGGGTCTGTGAAAACAGCCAGCTGCCAGTCCATATGAGGTGGGGCAAGATCGCCCATGATCATTGGAACAGTGGGGACGGCAGTGGTCAGCCACCTACCTCTGGAGGGATCCTCTTCCACAATGTGGTCTACCAGCAGAGCGCTGGCAGCCATATCAAAGAGAACAGCGAAATAGGGAGGGATCCGGGGGAGAGAGACGAGTACCTTTATGCGTCTGAAAGCATAGATCAGCTGGTACCCGCGGCTGGTGCTTTGGAACTGGAGAAATGGTAACTTGACCATATTGGACCGAGGAAGGCCTGAAGTCCCAGTCAGTTGTTGGTAAAGAGCAATCTTCCTCAATCGGCGCTTGATTCGCCTAATCGACAACTGATGGTGGCCGTGAGCTTCAGTGCCCATGAATTCGTTGGCCCATGCCTCCTCTGATCGCCAGTATCCAAGCCCAAGCCTGGCATACAGGACCGCGTTCTTCTCCACATTTAACTGGCGTTGGCACCAGTCAAAGATCCTCCAGCGCCGGAACTCCAGAAAGAGTTCTTCATCAAAAATATCACTCAGGTCCCCATACCTGGTGACCAACTCTTCATCAACAGCCCTCTCCACCTCGGCTGTGATGTTCTCAGCATACTCATAGATGTAGAAATTGAAATACTCCACCGGTTGTAAGGGCAGGCACCAGTCAAGGATCCTCGAGGCATAGATAGACTGGTGAGGGAGACCGCTGGTGGGGATGATAAAGAATGCTGATGGTTCAGGCACTCGTGAATTATGGAACGCCAGATCCCCACGGTGCTCCCACCTGTGAATCCCTGTCACCCTAGCACGATAGGTATCCTCATCGATGAGTGAGTGAAAATGGATACCTAACATGTAAGACCTCCTCTCTGATCTCACACGTAGTGCTGATGCTGGTGTAGATGCTGCTGGTCGTCCAGAAGATGTAGATGCTTCTGAGACTTGTGGACGACTGGCAGGAAGACGAGCCTCGGCTTCAAAATTAGGGAATAGATCCCTGGGCTCCATCCGTTGTACCCTGGAGTGCTGTACTACTGGTGGTGATTCCTCGTCGGGAATGATGATGACTGGCGAAGGTTGATCATCAGCGACGTCACCAGCAGTAGTCTCCATGTCAGCTGCCTCCTCCATAGCTGGCACCGGTACTGGTTCCTCGACAGTCTGGGGCATCGGTTCAGCACCGAGATATAACTCAGGAGCCCCTTCTGCTGTCTGAGGTTGTCCATTATCCATGGATTCAGATGAGTTAGTGATAATAATGCCATCATGTTCCTCGGGCTCCGGCTCAACCTCTAAGTCAGAGCTTAGATCAGAGAAACTCGCCAGTTTTTCCGGGGTGGTCGCCCGTTCAACAACTCCTCCACTGGCGGCCCCTTGCACGGCCAGTGGGTCTTCAGACTTACCTCCACCACCCCCTTGCACGGGTGGAGGGACTTGAGAAGATCCCCCGTCAGCTCTTCCAATGTCAGCTGACGGTTCAGTCACATCCTCCTCCGGCTGGTACATATCTACCAGGGATAGTACGTCCTCCTCAGCTCCCATGACCATCAGGCGCGAGAAAGTTTCGTCAGAAAGGATCTGGCCTGGAGCTGGTGCTGGTGGCATGCCACTTGAAGTTTGGGCAACTGCCCATTTGCCCTTGGCCACCTGATGCACTTGCTCCGCCAGTTGCGCCTGACGTCGAGAATCATGCTTAGTCTTTATCCTAGCAAAGGCTTCATCGCGGGCTGCCAGTTCTGCCTCCCTTCTCCGCTGGTCGGCTAAGGCTTGCAGCCTTGCCTTTGCTTGCTTCTTCCTCAGAATAGAAGCATTGTGGTCCCTCTTAGCTTGCTCAACCAGCTTTTGAGCTTTCGTTTTGACCCTTTTCCTTTTCCTGGTCATTTTATCTATCGTCTCCTCCTCAGTCAGTCCAAGGATGGACTTCTTGACTGGTATAGATATCTTCTTTGATGCTGGATCATAGATAGTAGCTGGCTGGGGCAGCTGGGGCTGGTGAACCTTGGCTTTCTTCTTTGGTGAAGACCTGGTGACTGGCATCTGTGCTGATGGCTCAGCAGATGGAAATTGACTGGTTTCCTCAGCCACTGCCTACTCCATTGAGGTGAATAAAGATTCAACCTCAAATTTCCTCTTCAGTTCGGTCTTGGCCTCAGCTGTCAGTGGGAGAGCAACTGCTGGCGCTGCCTCCCATATCTGTTCTGGCTCCTCCTCAGACACAGATTTAGCTGGATCGACGGCCTTCTTGCCCTTCAGTCGTCGGGGCGTTTTGTAATTCGGGTCAGCAAGCTTGACTCTTGTGACCGGGATGAAGTCGGATCCAACCAGCTGCTCCCCTTGGTCGATCATATCCCCCATCTCCACTTCGAGGATGTGGCTGACCCGCAGCCCAAACGACAATGCGTGAAGGAACTTCCCTTCCGCCTTCACTGAACTGTTTCTCTCCACGTTCTCCAGTAGGCGCCCGAATATGAATTCGGCCCAGTTGCCATAAACGCCATCCACTAGTGCGCACATGACGGAGAACTTCTTTAAGCTCAGTTCGGCATAGGAGCCGACCTCGCACTGGAGCATGCGTACGACAATATCGCAGACCATCTGCCAATATTTGCGCATCTCCGACTTCTTCATGCCAGTCTTGAAGATAGTCACCCCCTTCTTCTTCCATTCAGCCCACCTCCGCCTGAACTCCACCGTATCATCCTTGTGATACGTCGCCACCTCCTCACCAGTACTCCGCAGCCCAAAAAGGTTGGCCAGGTACTCTGCGTCCACGGTGATCAGTTTCCTCTAACACCGACATGGTGAAGGATTTCCTGTCATCAGCGATGACTGCGCGAGCATAGAACTCGGCAACCATGTGCGGGTGGAAAACTCTGGGAGCCGCTGTCAGATATGGTCGGAGCTGCTCCCTGTCAATCATCT
The DNA here is from genome assembly GCA_026898455.1 of Plectranthus barbatus. Lineage (NCBI taxonomy): Eukaryota > Viridiplantae > Streptophyta > Magnoliopsida > Lamiales > Lamiaceae > Plectranthus > Plectranthus barbatus. The sequence goes on from JAPKLW010002176.1 coordinate 106,455, forward strand.
CCATCAGCTCTTGGCCATAGTGTTTCTCGGCTAACTTGTCATTTAGAATTTTCTCCTTCTGGACTTGGGCAGCCCGGATTTGTGAGTTGGAAAGGAGATGTTGGGTGTCCTTTTTGTTTAACTGGACAAGTTTATTAAAGGGATAGGAGTAATCGATGTCTTCTTGTTTCACAATGCCTGTGAAGGTAGGCATGTGAGATTCGGCTAAAGGTAAGTCTAAGGACTCAAAGGAAGATGAAGAAGGATTATCAGTAGCAGGGTTGGAAGAAGATGCCATGAATGCAGGGAATGTTATGGAAAGATGAACAAAACAAATGTTCTGAAAGTTTGAGGAATCATAAAGATTTATCCGATGAAGAAAGTCGGATATAAATACTCGAGCCATGCAGGAATAGACGGACGAGATGAACTCGTAGAAAGTAAGAATCAATTGTCATCAGCAGGCCCGATTCCCTGTAGCGACGTGCGTGGTCGTGGTGACGAGAGATATTGCGTGTAGCTGACATGGCACACGCTGATTGGTCGCGTGCCTGTGTTTGGCTGCGCAGTCACTGTGCGCATTAAATGTGGCATTAAATGCCATATTAAATTCGAAGATATGCACACGCAAGACCAATTTGAACAATCCCGCCATTTCTGCGACAGCTGGCACGACCCTTGGTCTTCAAGAGATCGTCAGTTGAGAGCTGGGACTCTACTGGTCATCAGTAGTATATACCAGTCGCATACTTCCCTCTGTCAGTATGGCCTTCTTACCAGTCGACAACTGGTTCCCGTGTACTTAGACAAATTGAGAGCTGGAACTCAATTTTCACCAGTCGTTGAAGTTTCACCAGTTGTCTGCTGACAACTTGAAAGATCGAGAGAATTGAGAGCTTGGACTCAATTTATTCCGCATAATCTTCTCTTTAAGAAATTCACTTCCTCACCATTTTAAAAACGTGAGTGTTGTTATGATATGTCAGTGGATTTCAGTAGAAGTCATCAGTCATCACTTGGAATTGGGAGCTGGGACCCAATTTTACTTCGACTGATGGTATTTAGCTGCTGGCAAATTCGAAATGAGAGCTGGGACTCATTTCCTTAGTCATTTTTGGGATAAGTTCTGCCAGTAGGTACCACTTGTGGTCTTGAGACACCACTTAAAGAAAACATCAAGACTAAGAACTTGGACTTAGTCGTAATCAGCATTCTTCAGAAAATCAAGAACGGAATGAGAGCTGGGACTCATTCTTCCTCAACACTAGGGCTCGCATCAATCTCCAAATGACCGAGTTTGATGCACAACTCCTTGAATCTTGCTTCTGGCAAAGGTTTGGTGAAAATATCAGCCAGTTGATCTTCGGTTCTGATGTACTCTACGCTGATATCCTTCTTCTCGACATGATCACGTATGAAGTGATGTCGGATATCTATGTGCTTGGTCCTAGAGTGATGAACCGGATTCTTCGTTATGCACATAGCGCTGTTGTTGTCGCAATAGATGGATACACAACCAGTGTCCACTTCATAGTCTTCCAGTTGTTGCTTGATCCAAAGAATTTGAGCACAGCAACTGGCAGCGGCAACATATTCAGCTTCAGTGGTAGATGTAGCAACAGAGTGTTGCTTCTTGCTAAACCAGCTGATTAGCTTGTGTCCTAGAAACTGACACGTACCACTGGTACTTTTTCTATCTATACGGCATCCAGCAAAATCTGAATCGGAATACCCAATGAGTGTAAGCTCATCATGCCTGGGGTACCATATACCAAGAGATTCAGTCCCCCTGAGGTATTTCACTATTCTCTTAGCAGCTTCCATGTGTGACCTTTTTGGATTGGCTTGAAATCTGGCACACACTCCGACTGAGAATGAAATGTCGGGTCTGCTGGCTGTTAGATAGAGAAGTGATCCAATAATACCTCTGTAGCTGGTAGGATCAACCGATTCCCCTTGTTCATCAAGAGAGATCTGACAACTGGGTCTCATCGATATTCTGAGGGTCTTAGTCTTCTCTGGGCAATATTTCTGAATTAAGTCCTTGGTATACTTCCGCTGATTAATGAAAATCCCACCAGTTGACTGCTGGACCAGGAGTCCTAGGAAGTATGTTAATTTGCCCATCATACTCATCTGAAATGAGTTCTGCATCAATTGAGAAAACTTCTCGCAGAGAGACATATTCTTTGACCCGAATATAATGTCATCGACATATATCTGCACCATTAGCATATCATCAGCATCCTTGATGAGGAAGAGAGTCCTATCGATCTTTCCTTTCCGAAATCCATTACGGATCAGGAACTGTGACAGCGTTTCGTACCAAGCCCTGGGCGCCTGTTTCAATCCATACAGGGCCTTTCTCAGCTTGTACACTTTGGTGCCTACTTCAAAGCCTGGAGGTTGTTCGACATATACCTCCTCCTTTAACTCGCCATTCAAGAAGGCGCTCTTCACGTCCATCTGGAATACCGTGAATCCATGATACGCTGCATACGCAAGGAACAGCCGTATCGCCTCCATTCTTGCAACTGGTGCGAAGGTCTCGTCGAAGTCGATGCCTTCACACTGCTTGTAACCTTTGGCGACTAATCGAGCTTTGTTTCTGATTACAATGCCATCCTCATCTCGCTTGTTCTTTGATAGCGCGTTTCGCAACGCGCTAAAACTGCAAGTGTACAGACCACTGCAGAGGGCAAGTAATAAATTATCGAACTCAAGGACTGCAGGCTCGAAGTACAACTAAGCACTAAAACGTAGATATCGTACTACTATCTAGGCGAATCATATAAGGAAATTGGTTTATCTAAACTAATTGATTTTAAAGCAATGATAAAATAGAAAGATTTAATTAACGATTTTTGAAAGCTAGTGAGAAAACAGGATTCCAGGGCAATCCACTTTGAGTATTAAACAAACAACGTTTTCATGCAATTCAATCCCAATTTAATTTCCAGAGATGTGAGCAATCACGAAAGTGTTATCAGGTGATCCTCTCGGACTCTAAACCATAACATGGAAATAAAAGACCTAGTGACTCCTCTCGGATGCGCAAAAGGACGTTTACTCTTGATAAAAACCTTAGATTTCAAAACCCTTTAAAAGTTCAATTTCCTCTCGGACAATTGTTCTAATAAATCTAATTTATTTGCGTCTTAATTGATAACCTAGACCTCTCGGTTCAAAAACTACCAATTCAAATCACAATTAATGGCCAGTTAATCACAATTCATGAAAATCCCAGATTAAATTAGAACATCAAAGGAAAAGGAACATTAAATCACATAAATTGTTGAATGAATAAATACAAAGCTTCAAACCCTAGAATCCATGAGGGAGTTTAGCCAATCATGCTAAGCTTAGGAAAAACAAAAGATGAAGAGTCACAAGAACAGAAAAACATGGAAACTAAAAACCGTAGTCTTCAATCTTCAATAACTGTAGTGCTCTTCAAGTTCCCCTGCCTTTTGCCCTCAGTTCTATGCGTTAGATCTTCAAAAATTGATAAAAAGAACCTTATTCACGTTCAGG
>JAPKLW010002177.1:0-20862 GCA_026898455.1 Plectranthus barbatus
AAAAAAAAAAATTAACCCACAAGAATGATACTTCTGATATATTATTTTTTTTAAATGCATGATGTACTAAATTGTCTAATTCAGGGAAAGATATTTTGAAAAAAATAAAACAGAGTCATTTACAATAAGTAATTTATTAATAATGATATAAAATGATCCAGTAACTGGATTGAAATATTCTCCTATAATTTAAAGCTTAAAAAATTAGCTTTTATATTAATATTTTTACAAATTTGTTTTTTTGAATCGTTTTTATCAACAAATTAATATTATTATTAAAAAACTAGTACTCCTTCCGTCTCAGTCTATTGGACCACTTTCCTAAAATAGTAAAATTTTCACATTCATTAATAAAATATTAATTTTACTACCACTCACAATTCTTAATTTCCTTGCCCGATCAAAGGTGCCTAATAAACCGGGACGGAGGTAGTATTATTATTTTTTTACGGATGTATAAACATTGTACAAAAATTATAAAATATTTACAAATAAGGTCATATAAAAATGAATTCACGTAAAATGACTCGAATATTCACAATATTTTTTTATTAATGATGAAATGATTTGAATATTCATAAGATCTTTTTTTATTAATATAAATATTTGTTTGGAATGTGAATTTACGTGAATATAGGAACATTTGTCTCTCATTAACTAAAAAAATAAATTGATATGCCACATGTCATTCTATCAACGGTCGGATCAAACAAATCAACGATAAGAATATAGGATACAGTTCATTCACAATATTTAGTTCGGGAATGAATACAACTATATATATAGTTCACATAATAAAAATTCTTAGATTAAAAAAAAAGAAATAATCTTATCCACTGAATTTATTGAAATGAACAGTTGAGAATAGTTGATAGTTATTCAATTATTTTTTTTAATTATGTCAAACAGCAGTTAATTAATGAAATTGAGGTTATTTTTGTCAATATTCAACATAGAAGTTATTTAGTTATTTTTCGTGAATTTTATTATTTGATACATTATGTCATATTGCTTGATACATTCTATATTATTGCTTGGTTCATGGAATTTTATTGCTTGATAAAAATAGCATATTATCTCCTTATTATATCACGTTTGTTATTAATTATTCTCTCTCCATTTTATCATATTATCTAAAATTATTATGACTTAATTAATCATAACTCCATCAATTTTAATTATTTTTTCATGTACCATATATCAAATTAAAATTAATTTAATTATTTTTCAAACGAGATTCATATTGCATGTGTTTGGAGTATGAAGCAAATATGTTGTCAAAGTGACCTCTATTGTGTAGGTTAATTTATCTAAATATATCAGGATAATTGTGTATTTGTAATTCCATGCGTTAATTAATTAACCCAAAGATAAATTAATATTTGGTTGGATTGCATACACACATGTGGTGATAAATCTATGACAATTATGAGGATTCACTAATGTGAGCAGGTTATCTGTCGAAAGATAAATTACTCTTTGACATAACTTATTGTTAAGATTTGATTGCTACTGACAAGAGTACCGCTTACAGTTAATATTACTATCCAAATATATGATATTAATGGTGTGCTTGGTATCTTGAGATGAGATTATGGATTTAGATGAGATTTGTTTCTTTTTTCTATCTTTAGTTAATTTACCTTCAACTGCTACAATATATGCTAACATCAATTCGGTACACATGCTTAATGAGACTAATTTTGAGGAATGGAAAAGACTTTTATTGATTGTGCTGGGCGATATGGAATTTGATCTTGCTCTAAGGAAAGAACAACATTGATGTTGTGTAAAAACACTTGTCAAATTAAAATTATCAATCCAAAAATCCTTCTAACTTCGCCCTATAGATTACTCTTTACTCGTATGGAATTTTATAATTAGGCAAAACTTAAGTCGTCGAGTTGTTCTATCAACTAGGCAAAAACATAAACTAAGCTAAAGCGTAAACAAGTAAGACACAATGACAATCATGATTGAATAGAAACTTGTAAATCAACCAATCAAAACTTTCCAAAATAGGTAGACAAAGTAACAAGTTCAATCAATGAGATAAGAGTGAGTGTTGTGTGAATATCCAATGTGTTCAATTTAGATCGAATCATGATGTAAACTCAATTTAATTCCTATGAGATTGAGCAATCCACTCTAAGGTAGCTAACCCCTTGTCACGGCGAGTTAACCGTAGATGAACCTAGCAATCTCAAACAATCACGTTATCGATTTCTAGTCCACTCCTTCTAGAACATAGATTTTGGCCCTATGACCTATTTCCGCACATGGATTGAATTTAGAATCACATGAATTCACACTATTCGCGACGATTCCACCCGCGTGTTGGCTGCAGTGTTCACGTCAAATACCACCTATGTTGGCTATTACCTACACCTAGGTGGTTGGGGATGAGATCTAGTGTGATTCAAACTCTCATAGGAAGGTAAATATTCAACATTCAATCTCAATTTCACACATTGTCAATCCAAACAACACTCACAAGAAATTTAGTTCTCCATACCTTTCAATTTGTTCAATACAAGAGAAAATGAAAGACAATCCATTACAAATTTGAAAGATGAATTGAATTCTTCCCCAATTGTTGTCTTTGCACTTGATCTACCCATGATTCTCTCTAATCTCACCAATTTGTTGTAGATCTTGCTCTTGATCCACTTGGATTTGGATGGAATGAGGATGGAAGATGGAATTTGGGAGAATTTCTAACTTGATCTTATGAAATTTTGGCAAAAGTCCTCTTAAAACTCGAAATTCCCCTTTATATAGACGAGCAAACAGGGCCTCGGATTGTCCGGGATAGCTTGAAAATGAAAAAAATGCCAGATTTTCCCACACTAGATCGGCCGAGCGAGGGTTGGCTCGACCGAGCCTACCCTCTGTCCGACGTAGCTTGGTCGAGCAATGCAGGGTCGGCTGAGCCTGCTCTATGTTCGACGTGGCTCGGCCGAGCCTGCTCTCTGTCTGATGTGGCTCAGTCGAGCCTGCTCTCTAAAATCCGGCCTGCTCCTCTTCTCTGCTCTGCTTGGTCGAGCCTGCTTTTCTTTGACTCCCGGCTCGGGCGAAAATCCTCCAAAACTAAACAAAAAATGTTGCTTTATGCTCAAAACCTAACATACATCATCCGACACACAAAACACGAAAACACAACAAAAACAAGCAAAATACATATGATATGGGAGTAAAATGGCCACAAACATGCACGCTCACACATCGAAATATAGGTCATTTTACGCACATATCATAATCCCCCAAACTTGAACCTTTGATTGTCCTCAATCAAAACAAAGTAAAGTCGTTAATCTACCTAGTGCAAGACCTCATAGCTCATCAAGATAATCTTAGCATGTTCAAGTAAAACGAGATTATCACCTAATTTTGTGACAAAGTTAATGCTAAGGACATGAACTACTCATCAAATATGGATACAAGAAAAGAAAGCACCCAATCACGTGTTTAGGGACGATGAGATTCACTCAATCACAAGATATCGAGCTTGATTTCCATAAGCTTGCATCCATTCTCACCACTATACTACAATGAGTTAGTTTCTAGAATAAAAAAGGTCTTTTCGAGGGTTGTATCGTGGCTAACTAATAGGTGGGTGATTTTGGGCCAAAGTGACTAAACTTCTCAATTTCCCAAAACCCCCAAACTTGTTCTCTTCGAACCACTTCAAACCCGAGGCTTATTTATTTCACAACACTTTTTTTCTTCTTTTTTTTCTATTTTCTTTTTCATCTCTTTTCTTCTTTATTTTTTTTTAATTTTCTAGCACCATCATTCATTCATTTCATGGGTGCCTCTCTTTCTTTTTCAAATACTTGCACCAAAAATTTTGTTGGTGCCTCATTTTCTAGGATCCAATCCTTTATTTCATCTCTTTCATGCCTTAACATTTTCAACATCACAAATCCAATCAATTCCCAACCCAACTCTCATCACCGTATTCACCCTCGTACACTCTTCCCCCCCAAACTTGATCCTAATCATATCAAAGAATATTCACCAATCAGCTCAATCGCGGGGGTCAAAGATACGAAAGACAAATTAATGATAACAACCACCTTATACTCCTGGTGTGAAAGGTAGAACTAAGAATCGATGGCCTAATATCATCTTCTAGTTACACACTCATGCCAATAGATAGAGAACCGATGCAAGTTCTAGATTTCGTGCTCTCAAATAAATCATGATTAAATCCCTAAACATCAAACTTCACCAAATAAATCATGATTAAATCTCAAGTCTCGTTTGGGTTCATCACACACACACACACAAGCACACAACAAACTAGAAACATTCTACATGCAATGAAACTAATTGACAAGAGAAACGATAGAATGTGTTACCCATCGGTAGCTACGATCGAACCGCTTCTCCAATGCCTTATTTATACCTACTCAATATCAACACAAACACCACCAAACTATTGAGCATAAAACAACCAATAAAGCTCTCATTTCCACCAAACATTCCACAAACCAATAATCAACAATGATAAGATCATATCCACTAGCTCCACTATATAAACCTATCCATTCACAAACCAAGCAAAACAGGATGTATAAAATCATGCTAGCTCACTAATAATTCCATCCAATCATCAAATTCAACCATTAGAATCAAAAATCCAAATCCCAAATCCAAACATCCAAAGTAGATCCAATCAATCATTATACAACCAAATCGAAGATAGAAATCATTATTCAAACAACAAACTAAAAATCAAGATAAACTATGATAAAGAGATAGAGGAGGAGAATGAACCAAGGCACCGACTACCGGCGCTTCCCCCCAAACTGAGTCAAGTGAGACTAAGTTTGCCAAAAGGTAGGCGGTGCGTCATCACTCCACTCTATCCTTCAAATGTCCCTACAAAGAAAATCAAACCAAAAAAATCGCTAAAGAAGATAAGGAGGTAAGAGAGGAGAAGAGTAAACCGAAACCGACAACCGACACATTTCTCCCAAACTTAGTTAAGTTAGACTAAGCTTCTAAAATAGCCGACAGTAGTCAATCACTCCTCATACTCCAAACACTCCCCCTAGCACATGTAATTCAAGTGATTAACAAACAAACAAGAAACATTATTAACACTATCTAGGCAAGGATTTAAAACAAATGAAAGAAAAACGGTTGGGTTGCCTCCCAACAAGCGCTTCCTTAACGTCGGTAGCTAGACGACCTCACCATTCTCATCCATTATAAAAAATCTTGTGGATTTTTAATACACCTTTCTCCCTTTATCGACATTTAGTTGGAAGCAACTTGCCAAGGGAGATCTTTCTTGCTCCCCTCTCATCCTTCCAAGGATATTTGAATGTCTTGACAAACTCTAAAGGCGAAGGTGGTGCTTGTGCCTTCAATGTTTTCTCCAAGGTATCATCTAGACTTCTCTTCATCATAAAATCCACCACACATTCTCCACCGAGCTTATCATCTATGTCAAAGATAAGAACATGCACCTCCATTGACTCCACAAGCTCTCCTCATACTCCTCTTCAAAAAGCTGCACCGAGGCCGGAGCTTTTTGCATTTCCTCATGTGAAGGTATCTTAATCTCACCATTCTTCTCATCTTCAATGAATTGCAACTTCTCCTTGGTGCTTTCATCCTCTTCATCTTCTTGGAGTAAGGCTTCTCTTTCCTTCTTTGGTTCTTTTTCTTGAACCTCCACTATTTCCGTATCTTGAAATCTTACTTCCTTAAGCACCATTACCGCATCCTCACATTCACCTTTCGAAATTCCATCAATCTCCTCACAATTTCCTTCGAGACCCATGTCCGTGTCAATTGGATGCTCTTCCACATGAGGCTTCTCACTCGCCTTCTTCAAGATTTCGGATAATTGTATTTTTAATTCCAAAAGGCTTCACTCGAGCTTATTTTGTCTCCTCTCCAAAGCTTCCCGAGATGATCTCGCTTCTCTAACTCTTCCATGATCACGGCTACCCAATTCATCATAATGAACTCTTGTCATGGATGGATTCCAAGTATGGTTCTCATAAAGTCTACATGGAGAGTAGCCATTAGATGGGGGATAGTTCATGTTGTTCCGGAGGTCACAATTCCCCTATTTATCTCCATATCTTTCATTTCTACAATCCTCTTCTTCATATCCCCAATTCGACTTCACCTTCCGATCATGTCTCCTCTCTTTCATCCATGGGTAGCTCTCTTCAAATACCAACCGGATTGGCCTCCTCGGTCGTTGTCTCTTCAACATCTTTGCTCTCATCTCATCCAATTCCCTTTGGAGATTGTTAAGCCTCTCCGAGTGAATTCCTCGATGATTCTCCATTTGAGACTTACAAAAGTTCAACAACCTCAAAGTAACACAAAATAATAATTAACAAACAACTTTTTACAAAACATATTTACAAACACCTAACATACAATATCCATACTTTCAACAATATCCATAGACCTACTAAAATGATTCCCCGACAACGGCGCCAAAAACTTAATGTCGTGTAAAAACACTTGTCAAGTTAAAATTATCAATCCAAGGATCCTTCTAACATCGCCCTATAGATTACGGAAAACTTAAGTCGTTGAGTTGTTCTATCAACTAGGCAAAAACATAAACTTAGCTAAAGCGTAAACAAGTAAGACACAATGACAATCATGATTAAATAGAAACTTGTAAATCAACCAATCAAAACTTTCCAAAATAGGTAGACAAAGTAGCAAGTTCAATCAATGAGATAAGAGTGAGTGTTGTGTGAATATCCAATGTGTTCAATTTAGATCGAATCATGATGTAAACTCAATTTAATTCCTATGAGATTGAGCAACCCACTCTAAGGTAGCTAACCCCTTGTCACGACGAGTTAACCGTAGATGAACCTAGCAATCTCAAACAGTCACGTTATCGATTTTTAGTCCACTCCTTCTAGAACGTAGATTTTGGCCCTATGACCTATTTTGGGACATGGATTGGATTTAGAATCACATGAATTCACACTATTTGCGACGATTCCACCCGCGTGTTGGCTGCAGTGTTCACGTCAAATACCACCTACGTTGGCTATTACCTACACCTAGGTGGTTGGGGATGAGATCTAGTGTGATTCAAACTCTCATAGGAAGGTAAACATTCAACATTCAATCTCAATTTCACACATTGTCTATCCAAACAACACTTACAAGAAATTTAGTTCTCCATACCTTTCAATTTGTTCAATACAATAGAAAATGAAAGACAATCCATTACAAATTTGAAAGATGAATTGAATTCTTCCCCAATTGTTGTCCTTGCACTTGATCTACCCTTGATTCTCTCTAATCTTCACCAATTTGTTGTAGATCTTGCTCTTGATCCACTTGGATTTGGATGGAATGAGGATAGAAGATAGAATTTGGGAAAATTTCTGATCTTATGAAATTTTGGCAAAAGTCCTCTTAAAACTCGAAATTCCCCTTTATATAGACAAGCAAACAGGGCCTGGGATGGCCCGTGCCAAGATCGGATCGCCCGGGATAGCTTGAAAATGGAAAAACTGCCATATTTTCCCGCACTGGATCGGCCGAGCGAGGGTTGGCTCAACCGAGCCTGCCCTCTGTCCGACGTGGCTCGGTTGAGCAATGCAGGGCCGGCCGAGCCTGCTCTCTGTCCGACGTGGCTCGACCGAGCCAAGCTCGGCTCGGCCAAGCCTGCTCTCTGAAATCCAGCCTGCTCCTCTTCTTTGCTCTGTTCGATCGAGCCTGCTTCCCTTTGACTCCCGGCTCAGGCGAAAATCCTCCAAAACTAAGCCAAAAATGCTGCTTTATGCTCAAAACCTAACCTACATCATCCGAAACACACAAAACACGAAAACACAACATAAACAAGCAAAATACATATGATATGGGAGTAAAATGGCCACAAACATGCACGCTCACACATAAAAATATAAGTCATTTTACGCAAATATCAAACATGCACCTCTTACTGCGGATAACACCCTTAATGCAAAAAGGAAATTTGAGAGGTGGGATCGTTTTAATCACATGAGTCTAATGATTATGAAGCACAACATTCCAGATGCTTTTAGAGATCCTAATTCTAAAGAAATCACTAAGGCTAAAAGTTTCCTTGACGAAATTGAGAAACGTTTTGCGAAAAACGATATGGTTGAAATGACTTCACTTTTGACATCTCGAATGTCTATGAAGTATAAGGGTTAATGAAACATAAGGGAGTACATTATAAAAATGTTTCATATTGCTTCAAAACTTAAGGCACTTAAGATCGAGCTCTCTTAGGAATTGCTCATTCTTATAGTTTTGGTTTCACTTCCTGCACAGTTTAACCAATTTAAAATTAGTTATAACTGTCAAACATAAAGTTGAAGCAAGATAAAACATAAAGTGCTCATTATGTTGGTACCTCTAAAGACATGGGCAATAAAAGAAAGATTGAGAATGAAGTTGCTGAAGGTCCAGTTCAATAGAAACAACAACAAACTCTTCCGGGTTGTTTCTTTTGTGGTAAATCTGGACATATGAAGAACGACTGTACCAAATACCATGCTTGGTGTGTAAAGAAAGGATTACATGAGCCAGCGAAAGCCAACTGACGATGAAAGAAGTATCCTTATAGGCGATAAAAAATCGATATATTTAGAAGCAATTGGACATTTTTAGATTGTCATTAGAGATTATTTTTTATTTGAGTTTGAAAGACATTTTTGTGTACTCCTTTCATTAGGGGTCGGTGAAGAAAGTAATAAAGGGGAGGGGGAGTCGACGTGGTGTGGAGGTCGGTGGGGGAGGGGTGGGTCGGTGTTGAGGGGAAAGTGAAAGTGGGTCGGTGTTGAACTCATTTTTTAATTTTAAAGAGAGGGTTTGTGTCATAGGTCAAGTCTTGTGTGACACTGACTAATGATACAAACCTTTTCTCTCTTCTCTTTTGATTCATTTTATTTTTTTAATTATTTTTAATTAAAATGTCTCATTCAACTTCATTTTTTCTAAAAATATTAGTAAGAGAATTCTGAAAATATCATAATAATGCGGTGTTTATTTTTTTAATTTATATAATATTTTTGGTATTTCATAATATTAATAGTAAAAATGAGTATTAACAAATTTCACTCCTACAAGAAAATTTTTTAAAACTTATAAAATAAGTTTTTATTTTAAATATTGAACAATTTTCTGTATACACTATTATACATATAATGTATCTATAATCATTAGTAGCATTTAATATATTTATGTAAAAAAAATACTTATTTTTACAATAAGAACACAATATTGCTGTATATGGCATGGGTGAAACTCTAGTCATATAATGATAATGCAATCGAGCACAAATTGGTCCACACCGATCAACGCCTAAACACATTTTAGCAATCTTTCACTATTTCTCCAAAGTAGAAATATTGCACAAAAAAAAAAAAAAAATAGAAATATTATTTTTTTACTTTTTTCCAAAAAAAAAATTATATCTATATTAAAATAAGCGGAATGTGATTTAAAAAAAATTCACTTATTCATTAATTGAACAATTTAATTTATTAATTATTCTATGAAAATATTAATTTATTTGGAAATGTTCCATCATCCATTTTAAATATATGTAATCATAATCATTTTGATTTACCAACTCGACCATCTCATATGTAAGATAGTATTCTTCTCCTCACCTTTTTTACTTATAAAATTCGACCATTATATTAATCACATTTAAAGGAAAAAATAACATTTATATAATTTAAAATAGTAATGACTTTTTATAAAAAAACCTTATATTTTCTGTTAATTCAAAAAAAATATTTATAATTTATAAGTATTTGCTTTTGATTTTCTTAATAAAAGGGCCGTCTCTCTCACTTATCCTCTCCCGTTAAAACCCACTCCCACCACCATTCTCACACTTGTCGTCCTCAAAAATGCATCGACAATTTTTCTCTCCCTCTCGTAGTCTTCGAAAAAATGCAGATTTTTCTACCAACGACCTCCAGCGACTCTTATTTTCCCTCACCGTGCTCGTTCCGACGTTGTGGAGGGAGGCATTCACGAGTGATTTCTTTTAATTAAAGTGAGTTTTTAGTTTGATCGCTTTGTTATAGTTGGGATACTGGAAGGTTGTGATTGTATTGGGCTCTTTTTCTTTATTTATTTGCTTATAATTTTTTTTTTTTTTTTTTTTTTGCGGTTAATTCGTTGCTTGGTTTGGTTTAGCGAGTGTTGACTCTGGTTTCAACTATTTAGCTGCAAATAGTTTTCTTTATTGGGTTTGGCTTTAATTAAGTTGGTCGTGAATTCGGGTTTTGTTGTTTTCGATTTTCGAAGTGAAATTTGCTATGGCATATTCTATCAGGCGCTTAAGCTTAGAACTGTGACTCGATGTTTAATCTTTTTCCCCCCATTTTTTTAAGTCCTAATGTAGTTTATTTGCTGTGTTCTGTAACTCATTTATGCATTATTCCTGCCAGAATCCAAAAGTGTAGGATTTGAAAATTTCTGTTTTAGTAGAAAACCAATTGCACTTGGAAGGAGCTGGTGAAAAAGTAGCCATAGTTTGTTTTGACACGGGTACCATTTTGAAATGAGGAAGCTGGCCTTTTATTCTCTTTAGGTAGCATAGTTAAGTGTGCTCTTTTTTTGTGTTTGCCTGTGACAGCTGAAGAGTTAGCACTGAGTAAGACATCCCATGTGTTAATCATTGGTGCATCAAATGGTTCTTTCTCAGGTGTTTGGTGTCATCTTTGTGTTCTTTTAAAAGCTGTAAATAGAGATTTTGAAGAAATCCTCTACAAGGAAATTGGAGTGATCCCAGAGCAACCCTAGTGCACATAGGTCATGGCGATAAATTTTCATGCTAAAGTCCAAATCAACGTGTCTAATCAAGATCACAAATTGTGCAAGCCAGATATTCCATACAAAGAAGAAGTAAGTGCATCTGCCTTATTGTTGTTTCATTGTACTTATGAGTTTTCTGAGTTATCGTGCATTGTAGTTTGTGAAAAACTAAAGTACTGGTGTTAAAGTTGCTTGTTGATCCATCTTAATTCTTATTTATTGTACGGAGCAGAATATGAAACTAAGCTTTTGATATTGTTGGTGCAAAATAAATATTTATTCAATGACACATTCTAAGAATTTTCTTTAGGCTACCAAATTGAAAGCAAAGATAGCTTTCCAGCCCATCCATAAAGCAAAAAAGATTGTTGGAAGTAAGTCATTTGAGTTCGGTTCACATTCTGACTCTTCCCAAAAGGCTGCTGTTCAGGGTCTTGTTGACCATCTCCACTGGTGTGCTGAGAATATGTTATTAGCGGAAGCAAAAGTAATTCATGGGTACATAATAAAGTCGGTTGTTGATGATCAGAACTTGTTGATGCTACTCAATCATGTAATGCATGCATATTTGAAATCGTCAGACTTTAAATCTGCTCAGATGATTTTTAACTATTTACCGAGGAAAAATGTTTTCTCTTGGAGTGTCATGATTGTAGGATTTAATCAACAAGCATGTTTTCAAGATGGGTTTACTCTTTTCTGCACGATGATGGAAAGTGGAATATCACCTGATGAGTTTGCATATTCTTCTGTTATTCAGTCGTGTATTGGTATCAATCGTTTTGATTTAGGTGACATGGTGCATGCTCAGATCATTATTAGAGGCTTTGGGTCACATGTTGTTGTCAGTACTGCTCTTCTTAGCATGTATGCAAAGTTGGGTAAGGTTGAGGATGCTTGCAGAGTGTTTAATTCAATGGCTGAACATAATAACATCTCCTGGAATGCAATTATATCAGGACTTACGACTAATGGTTTGCATTTGGAGGCCTTCAACAAATTTGTTAAGATGATGGAGCAAGGATTCACTCCCGATATGTTTGCTCTAGTTAGTGTCCTAAAAGCTGTCGGGATGCTTGGTGATCTCAATAAGGGAAGGCAAGTTCATAAGTGCATATCAGATTTGGGTATGCTTGATAACATTCGTGTCGGAACTGCTCTAATAGATATGTATGCGAAATGTGGTGATTTAGTGGAGGCAAGATCTGTTTTTGATACCAACTTTGTTAATTGCGGAGTTAATGGACCATGGAATGCAATGATATCTGGGTATTCACTGGGTAATTGCAGCCACCAAGCTGTGGAACTATATATCAAAATGTGTGAAAAAAATGTGAGATCTGATCTTTACACTTACTGTAGTGTATTTGATGCAATTGCTAATTTGAAGTGCTTATGGTTAGTGAAGGAAGTGCATGCCATGGTATTGAAATCTGGGGATGATCTGACGCATGTAAGCGTTGAAAATGCAATTCTAGATGCATATTCCAAATGTGGATCTCTTGGAGAAGTAAATAAGATCTTCAACAAGATGAGGTGCAGAGACATTGTTTCTTGGACGACATTAGTTACGTGCTATTCTCAATGTTCGAAATGGCAGGAAGCACTGATTGTCTTCTCCAAGATGATGAAAGAAGGGTTCATCCCCAATGATTTCACTCTTGCTACCGTCCTTACTGCTTGTGCTAATATATGTTATCTTGAGTTTGGTCGTCCAATTCATGGCATTTCATGCAAATTAGGCTTCCAAACTGTCAGGTTTGTGGAAAGTGCTCTGGTTGATATGTATGCCAAGGGAGGTTGTATAAATGAGGCAGAAAAGGTTTTCAATCGAATATCTACCCCTGATGTTGTAACGTTGACTGCTATGCTATCAGGTTACGCGTATCATGGCTCTGTTGGTGATGCACTGTCTCAGTTCAAGAGAATGGAAGAGATGGGCATTAAGCCGACTGGTGTCACCTTTCTTTGTGTGCTGTTTGCATGTAGTCATGGTGGTCTCATCGAGGAAGGGCTGCAGTACTTGGGTTCGATGGAGAAGGACTATGGTGTGGTGGCAACAATGGAACACTATGCATGTGTTGTGGACCTTCTAGGGCGTGTAGGGCGGGTGGATGAAGCATATGAGTTTATAATGAAAATGCCAGTGGAAGCAGATGTGATGGTGTGGCAGAGCTTGTTGGGTGCATGCAGGATTCATGGGAGGGTTGAACTGGGTGAAATAGCAGCGAAGAAGATTCTGAGTTGGAGGCCGGAAAATCGGTCGGCGGCATACGTTCTGTTAGCTAATACGTATATGGAAAGGGGTAGGCGGAGAGAGGGGGTTGAGTTGAGGAAAGTTATGAAGGAAGAAGGCGTGGAGAAGGAGGCAGGGTGTAGTTGGATATGTGTGGAAGGGAAAGTGCATAGATTTTACGCAGGAGGTAGTGATCATCCTCAAAAGCAGTGTATATACGCCATGTTGGAAGAGCTTGGCCGACATGCACGAACTAGTTCTGGGTTATGTGAAATATGCCTTGATTGAATGAGAAAATTAAGATACACATGAAACATATGATGTAGTGATTGATTTGTGTAAGAAGATAAAATTATGATAGAAACAAATACTTTTTAGTATTATACACTTGACTTGAGTGGTAAAAGAGAGATTTTTTATGATTATAAATACAAATGAATAAAATTATCTATGATACGACTATATATTTGAAGATTATGCCACAACTAAATTGTTTATAACCTGAGAAACTTAGTCAGTTATGCTGTTTTTGTGAAGCGATCAAGTATATTGCTCCACTAAAATAGCAATTATATTATAGAGACGCAGTTACCCTTATACAATCATTTCATTGTCTTTTATGTTTGGACTTTTGTGGGTACATTAATGGTGCTTCTGCATCAAGAATTAGATAATTTAATGTTGTTAGTTGGCAAAGCCATAAACATATCATCATGAAAGAAATTTTAGTGCAACTGTGTCTTTCTTTTTCCAGATCATACTTAAGTCTGGAAACTCCACCTATCAATTTCCCTATTTTCTCTTCCAATTTTTATTTTTTTTCATGCAAGTGCATTTTTGAGAAAGATTGATGTCTAATCTTTGGAAACTTATTCAGTATCATTTTCCCCTTACAAGAGCATATTTCCCAAAGACTGAATGTAAAATTCACCTTTGTTTAGCTCATCTTCAAATCAAACAGTGCGTGGAATTCTTGACAGAGCTATTCAAGCTGAAGATAGGAAACACGGAGATTTCTTAAGACTAGTAGTATGTATTAATTTCACTTTCACATACATTGCATAACAATATATGTATATATATACATATAGAGAGAGAGAGAAATGCTACATACCTTATGTGAGCAACCCGTAAGCACCAACAGTATAATATATCATAATTGGGTGGATAAACTCTATAGTTGAACTTATAAAATTAATCCAAATTGTAATAAATTAAAATTAAAAAAATATAGTGCATCATAGGGTTTATCCACCCAATTATGGTATATTATACTGTTGGTGCTCACGGGTTGCTCACATAAGGTATGTAGCATATCATTTCTCCTCTTGTATATATATTATATATAATGTTGTTTATATTTTATTCATATAAACTTGTTATTAATTTATTTCGCATAAAACTTAAATAAGGATATGGTTATGTTTAGATTGCATTCTTATAATGAATAAAGTAAGAAAACTAATTAAAATATAATATATTCTAAATTGTATTAATAATATTTGTTGATATATTAAATTCATTATATGTTAATTGCATAAGTTTGTATTTTTAACACATATTAATTAATATAATTTTATGATATTTGTAGCTTAGATATATTTAATTGTTCTGTGTTATCTCCTATATAGAGGATCATCAAATTTCATAAAATACTAATGAAAGTGTATAAACTATATAAACTTTATAATATTTAAACTTAAATTTGTATGCAAGAAAAACCTTAGTTTTAAAAAAAATCTGGAATATGATGGATGAACATAATACATAAAAATGGTTGTGATTGAAAATGTGATTGTCTCACAATAAATAAATTAATAATTTCAAAATAAAAATATTATTTAATATTTTTTTAATTTACATGGACACATTTCTCAAAGATTCTAAAGAGAAAATCCTAAAACTTTTTTTAATATTTACATAGATATAACTATTATATTAACTGTTTGAGTTTTTTATTTTATTATTTGGTTAAACAATAAATATATGCGTATCATGCATTACACTTAAAACATCAAAGCAATGAAAAAATCGCATAAAGTATTAAACAACAATTAATAAATCAATAAATTATAATGTCAAGCTATAAATTTGAATGCATCAACCAATATAAAAAAAGGGTGTGTCAAGTACTCAACAATAACTTATGAATAATATGTTAAAATGTATCAATCAATGAATATTAGTGTATCAATTCATATAATTAGTAGAATCAAGCAATACTAAAAGAAGTATGTTGGTCCCCGATCAAATTATTTATATTTGCAGCGGAATGTTTAATAATATATTGCACCTATCTTGCAAAGGTCACGACTTAGCAAGTATTTATCAAATGTGTTTAGGCTCAAATATTCGTTAGGTTTATTGCATATTATACTTCAACACTTGGTGTGTTGATTTTCAAACTGAACAATATGTAACGAAATAAAAAGCAGTAAATAAACATGGATTTTATAGTGGTTCGAACAAATGTTGTACATCCACTCTTCAGTCCTCCTGACTGAAAATTCACTAAAGATTGATTACAAGGTCAGACTTGATCTGTAACGTTGAGCAGCTCCTCCGTCTGGTCAGCGCGCACCTTCAAGCACCTCGGTCTTCAATCTTCACTTTGACACTCCTTAGAGTGAAGACAAACCTCCCTTCTCTTTGACGTCGACCTTGAGAGTTTTATAGTTCTTCCCAGAACTTTTCCTTGTTTGGCAGTAGCTCGTGATAATCACTCTTGCAGAGCAAGATGACTACTAGATTCTGTCTAGGATAGAAAAAATACCAATGTTAATCATTAGAAGTAATACTTCCAAGGTCTCGAGCTTTGAATATGTAAGCTTGTGTAAAGCTTCAATCAAGTATAAGCTCGGATGTGAGTTCGCGTGGGATTGAGAGTATCAAGATCTCTTCTAATTTCTCTGTTGTAGATTTTTTTACGAACTCTCAATCTCCCTTTGATAACACCTATTTATAGGTGAAGATTCAAACGGTTGTTTTGAATCTTATTCGTTAGACACAGAGTGTCTGCTCGCCAATCGCTGTCCTTCTTTTCCTGCAAAGCACAAAGACTCCTCAGGTCTCATTCCTCTCTGATTGGCGATCCTCCTAATATTAGTCGTCTTTGTCAGAACGGATATTTCAGTTTGAATCTGAAAACATTCCTTGTGTCCATTGATTATCCTTTACTCTGATTCGTCGGGATTCCTAGTGATTTGGATCCTTTTATTTCACGACTTCGTATTTGTTTTGATTGCTTTTATGCGTTTGCTGCAGTTGATAGTCTGCTGATATCTCAGCAGTCTTGCTGAGATTCAGTAACATGTTTGCTTCATTCCTTCAGAATTCTTTTAGGCGTGTCCAGCATTCTTCTGTGTTTGCTAGCTTTTTACTAGCGTCTTCAGCAATCTTCAAATATGTTGATTCCTTCAGCATTCTTCGATATTCTATTCTAGTTCTATTACAACTCGAGTAAGTGTATCCTATACAGGACTTTTACAATTTGACTCGATACTAAGTTGCTAGAAACTAGATTAACTGAGCTTTGATGCATCAAAACCAAAATACATATAATTGAGATCAAGAGGTTATAATATATCTACCAATATTCCTAACAAAGTATCAAATAGCAAATAAAAACTTACGAATGAGTAAATTAAAATTTATCAAGCAATAAATATTAATATATAAAATAATACTACACAAAACATCAAGCAATAAAGAATAACATATGAGACAATAGACTATAATTAAAATCTGACAAGCAATAAATATTATAATATCAAGCAATAAAATATAACGTATCAAGTAAAAGAATAAAAGTTTTAAATTGATTAATCAATACACGTCAAACAGGTTTTATTTCTTGATATGTAAAGTTTTATAGCTTAATACATTAAGTTTTATTGTTTGATAAATATAATTTCATTGCATGATATGCTTTTCTTATTTCAAACATATGCAATAGGAGTTCGTTTGAAAAATAGTTAAATTACTTTAAATTTGATATATAGTACATGAAAAAATAATTTGAATTGATTGAGTTATTATGATTTAAAGTTCCATAATAATTTTAGAGTAGTCAATAAAAAGGAAAGAGAATAATGTGGGAAATAACGTCTAATATTTATGAAGCTATAAAATATAGTATATCAAACAATATATTGCAAAGTATAAAGCAATAAAACATAATTTATCAAGAAACAAAATAATTAAATGACTATCATATGGAGAAATTATTAGAAATTTTAGTAAATTTTGATGTGTCAAACCAAGGTTAGTCATCAGTCATGATGTATAAGACTGATTAGATATGATTGGTAGTTGAAATACTAAATTAGTTCATTTTGTCACAGTTTAACAGAAAGATTAATTTAGTTAATTAATTTCGTAAACAATATTTGAAATGCTAAAGTAGTTGAAGGAGTATTATTTATTTATTTACTTATTTTTGAAAGATTGTAATATCTAAATTTTAGTGCTTAATTAATTATTTAATTTCATTTTAGTATTTGTGAGATTGATAATTAATTATTATCACTATTTATTAATTTATGTTACTAATATACATGTTAAAATACTATGGAATATTAAGAACATCAAGATATTTCAGACCTAAATATTTATTAAAAATATAGTAAATATGTCTATTATCTTAGATCTTAAATAACAACTATTAACACAAAAAAGGATAGATTTTTTTAATCATTTCGTTGTAAAGTTTAGTTTTCAGATTCATTAAGTAAAACTTAAGTTTACTCTTATTGTTTTATTGGTTTTTTATTTGAATCTATTTTTAAAAACTAAATATTTCATTTTCATATTTTTTATGCACTATAAATATTATTAAAAGTCGAGAGTCTAATTGATTAAAATAATTATGAAGGATTTAATATGCTTTTATTAGAATAATTAAATGGTTATACTATCTCGTTGTCCATTACAAAACACTACTTTCTCTGAAATAAACATGACATAATCTTTACTGTTGTTATTCTTTAATATTTCATCTATTTTATCTATATTCTATCACTAGACATTTCATTAAACTATTTAATTTTATTCTAAGATTACTAATAAAGAATTATTATTTTTATGCGTAAATTAAATTAGCTATCAAGTTCATCTCATTCGTGAAATATTAACTACTATCATTAGACCTCTCCACCTAAATTAATCCGGTTATAGTCGCCGGCGGTTTGGAGTTTTCTTCACCCGAAAGACTGATATGTGTGTAAAATGACCTATTTTTCGATGTGTGAGCATGCATGTTTGTGGCCATTTTACCCTCATATCATATGTTTTTGTTGTTCTTTTGTATTGTTTTCGTATTTTTGTGTTTGGAATGTTGTAGGACGAGTTTTGAGCATATTATAGCATCTTTGGTGGAGTTTTGGAGGTAAATCGTCCGAGTTTGAAGTCCGAGGAGACTAAGTTCGCCCGAGCGGTGCAAAAAGAGGAGTTTCGGGAGCTTGGAGGAGTTGCCCAGTCAAGCGGTGTGCAGGCTCGACCGAGCTGCCCGACAGAGAGCTCGCTCGACCTATTGGTGTGCAGGCTCGGCCGAGCCGTGGAACAGAGACCTCGCTCGGCCGAGCCAGGTCGGGCTTCTCATTTCCCCGCAGATCTTCTGGAGGCTCGGGCGAGCCAACTTCAGCTCGGGCGATCCGAGGCCCTGCTAGCTCGTCTATAAAAGGGGGAAATTCAGTTACTTTCAGAACTTTTGGTCAGATTTCAAATAACCGTTCCTAGAATTCTCTCTAGATCCATCCTCAACCACTCCCCATCCACACTCAAGAGGATCTAGACCACATTCCTCCAAATTTGGTGAAGATCAAAGAAGAGTGTGAGGTAGATTGAGTCCAAGGAAGGCAATTGAGGAAGATCAACGCTAGACCTATCAATTTTGTAATGGATTCTATTACTTTCTCTATTGTATTGTACGGAATTGAAGGTATGAGGAACTAATTTCTATTGTGAATGTTGATTGAATGGATAATGTGTTGAGATGAGATTGATTGATGATTGTTTACTTTCCTTTGAGAGCTTGAATTGCACTAGATCTTGTTCCTTATCTCTTAGGTGTAGGTAATAGCCAACCTAGGGGGTAGTTGACGTGAACGATGCAGCCAACACGCGGGCGGAATCGTCGTGAATAGTGTAGATTCATACGATTTAAGTTCCAATCCTTGTGCGGTGCTTGGTCGTTGGGCGATAATTGACGTTCTATTTGGAGTGGTCTAGGGCTTAATAACGTAGTTGTTTGAAAGTCTTAGTATCATTAACCGTTAGCTCACCGTGACAAGGGGTTTGTTGGTCCCGGTTTTTCAGAGTATAAACGTTACGATACGCAGCGGAAATAATGTTAAGTGTTTTCTTGCACGCTACTTACACACAGCTGACAACTGGCAACTGGTCAGCTGGTGCTGGTTACTCAGTACGCAGCTGACAACTGGTCAGCTGGTGATTCAAGACTTAGAGTATTTAGCCTTGTTTGCACAGTTATATATCAGTTTCAGGATATACTCCAGCACTTGAGTGCTGGGTTTAAAATATGAATGAAATGCAGAAAGCTGATAAATAACAAAGGATTTTATAGTGGTTCGATCAATCGATCTACGTCCACTCTCCAGTCGAAGCACTGGAAATTCCACTAAGAGTAATCAGGTACAGGTATCCTACGATCTATCTCTAGCTGGTGAATGCCTCGTCCACCAGTTCACTAGATCAACCGCTCCCGGTCCTGGATCCTTCTTCAACTCTTCACAGCTAATGGAGTGCGAGCACGTCACTTCAACCTCCACAGCTAGCTAGGTGTTTTAGTTCTCCCAAGAACGTAACAGTCTCTACGACAGAATGCCCGTAATAACTCAAGTGCTGGTGAGCACAGGAGCTGCTGTGAACTCTCTCGAAGGAGAAAGAACACCAAGTGAGATCTTTAACTTGCAAGCTTAAAGCTTGAAGTCTCGTGTTTGATAAATCAACACACGGAAAGCTTTATGAAAAGCCTCGAAAGTACTTTATGCGTTCTTGCAATAACTTCAGTTCTTTCGGTGGTTGAGCAGATGAGTAGAATCATTCAATGTAACAACCTAGCTTCTGAGAGATCTAATGTTTGAATGTTGGTGGTTGCGACGTATTTATAGCCGCAGGAACCGATTCAAACTTTCTAGCCGTTTGGACGCATCCGGAAAGGTGTCAGACCTCGGATGTCCTTCTGACGGCGGCAGGTATGTTTTTCCGGAAAGGAACCATACCTTTGACCGCTTTATCTGACACAGATCTCTTTGTGTCAGAACGGCTCTCTCTGTCAGTCCGAGGAATAAGACTGGCGTCTTGTGACTGATAGACTTTAAGTTATCCTTCCTTAAAGTCATATTCTGTCAGTCGATTCCTCAGAGAATCTTCTTCTTGTCTCTACTACGCGGGGAGAGAGAATCTGGAATTCTGCTGGTAACATCTGACTGGTAGATCATACTGGTGATCTTGTGCTGGCAGTCTCTGCTGGTGACTTGCCCTGGCATCATCAAAGTCTACCAAATCTCTAGATGTTAACTCTTCTCGGAATCTCCCATGACTGGTGAAATCACCGCTGGTGAATAGTGTAAGAACACGTATTCTCCTGGTAAGGTTTGTCAGCCGCCTGCTGATGAAATCCTTCCCAACTGGTGAACAGTAGCCAGTCATAAGCGCTTCTCACCGCTGGTGAGCAGTGTCAGCACGAGTCTTTGTCAGCCGCCTGCTGATGAAACTTTTCCCAACTGGTGAACAGTAGCCAGTGGTAAGCGCTTGATAAACACTCAATCTGTGCATTTTATTGATGTATTTATGCTTAG
>JAPKLW010002177.1:35769-84799 GCA_026898455.1 Plectranthus barbatus
TTGTTGGTCCCGGTTTTTCAGAGTATAAACGTTACGATACGCAGCGGAAATAATGTTAAGTGTTTTCTTGCACGCTACTTACACACAGCTGACAACTGGCAACTGGTCAGCTGGTGCTGGTTACTCAGTACGCAGCTGACAACTGGTCAGCTGGTGATTCAAGACTTAGAGTATTTAGCCTTGTTTGCACAGTTATATATCAGTTTCAGGATATACTCCAGCACTTGAGTGCTGGGTTTAAAATATGAATGAAAGACAGAAAGCTGATAAATAACAAAGGATTTTTATAGTGGTTCGATCAATCGATCTACGTCCACTCTCCAGTCGAAGCACTGGAAATTCCACTAAGAGTAATCAGGTTCAGGTATCCTACGATCTATCTCTAGCTGGTGAATGCCTCGTCCACCAGTTCACTAGATCAACCGCTCCCGGTCCTGGATCCTTCTTCAACTCTTCACAGCTAATGGAGTGCGAGCACGTCACTTCAACCTCCACAGCTAGCTAGGTGTTTTAGTTCTCCCAAGAACGTAACAGTCTCTACGGCAGAATGCCCGTAATAACTCAAGTGCTGGTAAGCACAGGAGCTGCTGTGAACTCTCTCGAAGGAGAAAGAACACCAAGTGAGATCTTTAACTTACAAGCTTAAAGCTTGAAGTCTCGTGTTTGATAAATCAACACACGGAAAGCTTTATGAAAAGCCTCGAAAGTACTTTATGCGTTCTTGCAATAACTTCAGTTCTTTCGGTGGTTGAGCAGATGAGTAGAATCATTCAATGTAACAACCTAGCTTCTGAGAGATCTAATGTTTGAATGTTGGTGGTTGCGACGTATTTATAGCCGCAGGAACCGATTCAAACTTTCTAGCCGTTTGGACGCATCCGGAAAGGTGTCAGACCTCGGATGTCCTTCTGACGGCGGCAGGTATGTTTTTCCGGAAAGGAACCATACCTTTGACCGCTTTATCTGACACAGATCTCTTTGTGTCAGAACGGCTCTCTCTGTCAGTCCGAGGAATAAGACTGGCGTCTTGTGACTGATAGACTTTAAGTTATCCTTCCTTAAAGTCATATTCTGTCAGTCGATTCCTCAGAGAATCTTCTTCTTGTCTCTACTACGCGGGGAGAGAGAATCTGGAATTCTGCTGGTAACATCTGACTGGTAGATCATACTGGTGATCTTGTGCTGGCAGTCTCTGCTGGTGACTTGCCCTGGCATCATCAAAGTCTACCAAATCTCTAGATGTTAACTCTTCTCGGAATCTCCCATGACTGGTGAAATCACCGCTGGTGAATAGTGTAAGAACACGTATTCTCCTGGTAAGGTTTGTCAGCCGCCTGCTGATGAACCCTTCCCAACTGGTGAACAGTAGCCAGTCATAAGCGCTTCTCACCGCTGGTGAGCAGTGTCAGCACGAGTCTTTGTCAGCCGCCTACTGATGAAACTTTTCCCAACTGGTGAACAGTAGCCAGTGGTAAGCGCTTCTCATGCTGGTGAACAGTGTCAGCATGAGTCTTGATCAGCTGCGACTTACAACTCAAAAGACCTAAACAGGACTTTACATTTAAGACTAGAGCTATGTAGAGACAACTGACGCTGGTAGGACTTAGGATTTGATCCACCAAAACTATAATCTAAACAAGTAAGCTACTGGGAAAGGAAACCTTGGACAGATTTCCCAACAATTTCCCCCTTTTTGGTGCGATCAAAGCCTAACCAGCGAGCACTCAGCTGATGAGGAAAGTTACAAAGGATTTCAGGGTTTTACAAGTGAAACCTATTAGATCTAAACCCATGAAATTACTTCCTCAACATCAGCTCTAACTAAAAGAAATCTTCCCCCTCAACCAAGGAAAGATATTGCTCGTTTAAAAATATGGAAATTAAAATCAGAGCAAATAAGCATGTAAATAAATTTAACATGCAAGATGAGTGCTGGTGCTGATTACACTGGAAGTGTAAATTCAGCTGGTAAGTAAAAACTTAGACAATTGTTGGACAATAAGAGATTGTCATCAACTTGTCAGTTAACATTCCATTAGAGATTTAGCAATTACATGTACAATGAATGATAACTGACTAGTCTAACAGATTTACTTACAAAAACATAAAGAAACTAGACTATGGCTTGGAAGATGATCCTGGTGACTGAGTTCGAGCACTTGTGATAGACCTCAGGATCTCAGTAAGTTCGGCCATTTCTTGATCTCTCTTCCGCATCTCTTCAGCAGCAATTCGCCTTTCTTCAGTTGCAAGGCGTCTCTCCTCCTCAACGATTCTGGCTCTCTCCTCTTCAGCCAGTGCTCGCGCCCTTTCCCCCTCTTGGATCCGCGCCAAAAAGGTGGCAACACCGGCGGTGACGGACTCCATTTGCTGCGCTACATCGGCTTGGAAAGTGGCGAAGCGTTGATCCATCCTGGCGTCGATGTAAGCAAGAAGTTGCGCAGGAGGATGAATTTCTGAGAGTGGCTGCGCTGATACTTCCATGGAAGTGGAAGGCACATCAGGTGCGGTATCAGCCATCTCTGGTGCAGACGCAGCTGGTACTTGTACTGGGGCGGGCTCCTCCGCGGGCACCTTGGCTGCTGCTGGCTCCTCCGCGAGCACCTCGGCTGGTGCTGGCGGGCCTTGTACAAAAAGAGGTGGGGCTGTGAAATCCACCAGCTGCCAGTCCTCATGATAAGGGACAAGGTCGCCCAAAACCATAGGAACAGATGGGACGTGGGTGGTCAGCCACCAACTACGTGAAGGATCCTCCTCCACTAAGTGGTCTACCAGCAGAGCGCTGGCAGCCATATCAAAAAGAATAGCAAAATATGGAGGGATCCTGGGGAGAGTGATGATTACTCTGATGCGGCGGAGAGCGTATATGAGCTGATATCCTCGGTTGGTGCACTGGAACTGGAGGAATGGCAACTTAACCATTTTGGGCCTAGGGAGGCCGGAGGTTCCAGTCAGCTGTCGGTATTCTGCAATCTTCCTCAATCGGCGCCTGATTCGCCTGTTCGACAGCTGCTGGTGGCTTTCAGGATCAGTATCCATGAATGTATTTGCCCAGGCCTCCTCAGATCTCCAGTATCCAAGCCCGAGCCTGGCATACAGTACGGCACGCTTCTCCACTGTCAACTGGCGTTGGCACCAGTCGAAGATCCTCCACCTCCGGAACTCCAGAAGCAGTTCCGCATTCATTCGCCACAGGTCTCTGTACCTGGTTATCATCTCCTCATCCACAGCGCTCTCCACTTCCGCTGTGATGGTGTCGGCATACTCATAGAGTGAGTAGTTGTAATACTCCATCGGGTGCAGGGGCAGACACCAGTCGTAGATCCTGGAAGCGTAGACTGACTGGTGGGGGAGTCTGCTGATGGGGATAATGTTGAATGCTGAAGGCTCAGGAACTCGTGAATTTTGAAACGCCATGTCCCCGCGGTGCTCCCACCGGTGTACCCCTGTCACTCGCGATCGGAAGGTATCTTCATCTATCAGCTGGTGCTCTTGGATACAGAGCATGTATGGCCTCCTTTCAGTTCGCACATGTCGTGCTGGCGCTGGGGAGGATGCTGCTGGTCGCCCAGAAGATGTAGAAGCTTCTGCGATTTGTGGACGACTGGCAGGATGACGAGCCACGTCTTCAAAATTAGGGAATAGATCCCTGGGCTCCATCCTCTGCACCCTGGAGTGATGTACCACTGGTGAGGGTTCGTCTTCGGGAATGGTGATGACTGGCGCAGCTGGGGCAGCTGGCTCCTCACCAGTAGTCTCCATTTCAACTTTTTCTTCCTCAGCTTGAGCAGCTGGTACCTCGTTCCTTAGCATCTCTTCATTATCAGAGAAACTCGCCAGTTTTTCCGGGGTGGTCGCCCGCTCAACAACTCCTCCACTGGCACCCCCTTGCGCGGCCAGTGGGACTTCAGATTCACCTCCACCACCCCCTTGCGCGGGTGGAGGGATTTGAGGCACATCCTCCTCAGGCTGGTACATATCTACAAGAGATAGTACGTCCTCCTCAGCTCCCATGACCATCAGGCGCGTGAAGGATTCTTCAGAGAGGATCTGGCCTGGAGCTGGTGCTGGTGGCATGTCACTTGGAGTTTGGGCAACTCCCCATTTTCCCTTCGCCACCTGATGCACTTGCTCCGCCAGTTGCGCCTGACGTCGAGAATCATGCTCAGCCTTTATCTTTGCAAAGGCTTCATCGCGGGCTGCCAGCTCAGCCTCCCTTTTTCGCTGGTCTGCCAAGGCCTTCAGCCTTGCCTGAGCCTGCTTCTTCCTCACAAGAGAAGCATTTTGCTCCTTCTTGGCTTGCTCCACCAGCTTCTGAGCTCTCGTCTGGACCCTCTTCCTCTTCCGGGTCATCTTCTCGATGGTCTCCTCCTCAGTCAGTCCCAAGATGGACTTCTTGACTGGAATTGAGATCTTCCCTGACGCAGAGTCATAGGCAACAGCTGGCTGGGGCTGCTGGCGCTGGTGGGTCTTGTGTTTCTTTCTTGAAGGGGGCCTGGGGGCTGGCACTTGTGCTGATGCCCGAGGATGTATACCGGTTGCCTTAGCCACTGCTTCTTCCATAGAGGCGAATAAGGATTCAACCTCTAGCTTCCTTTTCAGCTCATCCTTGGCCTTAGCTGGCAGTGGGAGAGCCACCGCTGGTACGGCCTCATCTACTGGTTCTAACTCCTCTTCAGAAACTTCGTCAGCAGGGTCCACGGCCGTTTTGCCTTTCAGTCGTCTGGGCTTCTTGTAGTCTGGGCCAGGAAGTTTGACCTTGGTGACTGGGATAAGGTCGGACCCGACCAGTTGTTCCCCTCGGTCGACTCGGTCTCCCATCTCCACCTCCAGGATGTGGCTGATGCGCAGGCCAAAAGACACTGCATGGAGGAACCTGCCGTCAGTCTTGACTGTGCAGTTCTTCTCCACATTCTCCAGCAACCGGCCGAAGATGAATTCGGCCCAATTTCCGTATATGCCATCCTCCAGCGCGCACATAACGGAGAATTTCTTCAGGCTTAGTTCGGCGTAGGATCCAACCTCACACTGGAGCATGCGCACAACAATGTCGCATACCATCTGCCAGTAATCTTCCATCTCTGACTTCTTCATGCCAGTTTTGAAGACAGTCACCCCCTCCTTCTTCCATTCGTTCCACCTCCTCCTGAACTCCACCGTATCATCCTTGAAATATGTCGCCACCTCCTCACCAGTACTCCTCAGCCCAAAGAGGTTGGCTAGGTACTCTACGTCGATAGTGATCAGGTGTCCGAACACCGACGTGGTGAAGGATTTCCTATCGTCAGCAATCACCGCGCGAGCATAGAACTCGGCGACCAGATGTGGGTGGAAGGTCCTGGGGGTTGCCGTCAAATATGGTCGGAGTTGCTCATGGTCGATCATTTCCATGAGCTCCTCGCCGAAGTGCTTCTCGGCCAGTTTATCGTTCAAGATCTTCTCCTTCTGGACTTGGGCGGCTCTAATCTGGGAGTTGGAAAGGAGATGTTGGGTGGCCTTTTTGTTCAACTGAACAAGTTTGTTGAAGGGATAGGTATAATCGATGTCTTCTTCTTTCATAATGCCTGTGAAGGTAGGCATGTGAGATTCGGCTAATGGTAAGTCTAGAGACTCAGTGGATGATGAGGATTTATCAGCAGCGGGGTTGGATGAAGATGCCATGGTTTCAGGGAATGAGTGTTCGGAAATCTTAAGGAAGATGAAAGGAAAATATGTTCGTAAAATTGAAGGAATGATAAGAGTTTTTTTTCGATCATGAATGAAAGCTATTTATACTGGTGCCATGCTGGGATGGATGGTCGAGATGAATTCGTCAAAAATGAGAATCGACGGTCATCAGCAGGCACGATTCCCTGTGGCGACGTGCGTGGACGTGCTGACGTGGGATGGTACGTGTAGCTGACATGGCACACGCTGAATGGTCGCGAGAGTACCTTTGACTGCGCAGTCACTGTGCGCAATAAATGTGGCATTAAATGCCGCATTAAATTCAAAGATTTGCACACGCAAGACCAATATTAAACATTTCCCGCTATTTCTGCGACAGCTGGCACGACTCTTGGACTTCAAGAGACCGTCAGTTGAGAGCTGGGACTCAACTGGTCATCAGTAGAATACCTGGTCATCAGTAGTATACGCCAGTCGCATACTTCCCCCTGCTAGTATGGCCTTCTTACCAGTCGACAACTGGTTCCCGTGTACTTAGACAAATTGAGAGCTAGGACTCAATTTTCACCAGTCGTTGATATATCACCAGTTGTCTGCTGACAACTTGAAAGATTAAAAGAATTGAGAGCTTGGACTCAATTCATTCCGCATAATCTTCTCTTCTCTTCTTCATCATTGCTTGGAATTTGGGAGCTGGGACCCAATTTTACATTGACTGATGGTTCATGACTGCTGGCAAAATCGAAATAAGAGCTGGGACTCATTTCCTTCGTTGTTTATGGAATAAGTTCCGCCAGTAGATACCACCTGTGGTTTTGAGCCACCACTAAAGAAAAAAAATTAAGACTAAGAGCTTGGACTTAGTCTTAATCAGCATCCTTCAGAAAATCAAGAACGGAATGAGAGCTGGGACTCATTCTTCCTCAACACTAGGGCTCGCATCAATCTCCATAAGACCGATTTTGATGCACAACTCCTTGAATCTTGCTTCTGGCAAAGGTTTGGTGAAGATGTCAGCCAGTTGATCTTCGGTTCTGATGTACTCTACGCTGATATCCTTCTTCTCGACATGATCACGTATGAAGTGATGTTGGATGTCTATGTGCTTGGTCCTAGAGTGATGAACCGGATTCTTCGTTATGCACATAGCGCTGCTGTTGTCGCAATAGATGGGAACACAACCAGTGTCCACTTCATAGTCTTCCAGTTGTTGTTTGATCCAGAGAATTTGAGCACAGCAACTGGCAACGGCAACATATTCAGCCTCAGTAGTAGATGTAGCAACTGAGTGTTGCTTCTTGCTAAACCAGCTGATTAGCTTGTGTCCTAGAAACTGACACGTACCACTGGTGCTTTTTCTATCTATTCGGCATCCAGCAAAATCTGAATCTGAATACCCAATGAGTGTAAGCTCATCATTCCTGGGGTACCATAAGCCAAGTGATTCAGTTCCTTTGAGGTATTTCACTATTCTCCTAGCAGCTTCCATGTGTGACTTCTTTGGATTGGCTTGAAATCTGGCACACACTCCGACTGAGTATGAAATGTCGGGTCTGCTGGCTGTCAGATAGAGAAGTGATCCAATAATACCTCTGTAGCTGGAAGGATTAACCGATTCTCCTTCTTCATCAAGAAAGATCTGGCAACTGGTGCACATCGGTATTCTGAGGGCCTTAGTCTTCTCTGGGCAATATTTCTGAATTAGGTCCTTGGCATACTTCCTCTGATTAATAAAAATACCATCAGCTGACTGCTGGACCTGGAGTCCTAGGAAGTATGTTAATTTGCCCATCATACTCATCTGGAATGAGTTCTGCATCAGTTGAGAAAACTTCTCACAGAGTGACATATTCTTTGACCCGAATATAATGTCATCGACATATATCTGCACCATTAGCATATCATCAGCATCCTTGATAATGAATAGAGTCCTGTCGATCTTCCCTTTCCGAAATCCATTACTGATTAGGAACTGTGATAGCGTCTCGTACCAAGCCCTGGGCGCCTGTTTCAATCCATACAGGGCCTTTCTCAGCTTGTACACTTTGGTGCCTATTTCAAAGCCTGGAGGTTGTTCGACATATACTTCCTCCTTTAGCTCGCCATTCAAGAAGGCGCTCTTCACGTCCATCTGGAATACCGTGAAACCATGATACGCTGCATATGCAAGGAACAGCCGTATCGCCTCCATTCTTGCAACTGGTGCGAAGGTCTCGTCGAAGTCGATGCCTTCACATTGCTTGTAACCTTTGGCGACTAAACGAGCTTTGTTTCTGATTACAATGCCATTCTCATCTCGCTTGTTCTTGAAAACCCACTTGGTGCCAATCACTGACTGATGTGATGGTCTCTCTACCAAGTCCCAAACATTGTTGCGAGTGAATTCCGCAAGCTCTTCTTGCATGGCATTAATCCAATCGGCAGATTCTAGCGCAACTCCTATGGAAGTAGGTTCCATTTGAGAAATAAAACAAGTCAGGAGCGCACTGCCGTGTCGAGTCTGAACAGAACCTTCTGGATTACCGAGAATAGCATCGGATGGGTGATTTCTCAGCCATTTGGGAAGATGAGAATCTGCTGGCGTTGGTTCTTCTGTCCTGATGACTGGTGCTTCCTGAACTTCACCAGTCGGAGCAGCAATTGCAACTGGTGGTTGACCTTCACCAGTCGGAACAGTCTCTTCGTCAGCTTCACTCTCTGACTGATCTCCTGATCATTCTGCGGTATCTGCATCGTCAGCTGGTCCATCCACTCCAGCTGGTTCACCGTCTTCTGGTTCAAAAATTCCAGACGGAATTCCCCCTGGATTATTGCCAGTTCCACTCAGGGTGATTGAGTGTAAGGTCTCAGCAAGGTCAATTGCATCACCGACCCTCCCGGATTGCTGATGGGCAACCGAGGATACTGGTTGTGAAGATGATCCAGTCATAGGTCTAGTCAAACCAGTTGGTTGAGCATTGGAAGAATTCCTGCCCAACTGATCAACGACATCATTGACCTCAGGAACATCTTCAGCCAGTTGTCGTAATGTCCTGCGCACTAAAGTAGCTTCATCAAAAACAACATTGCATGTTATTTCCACAAGTTTGGTAGTCTTGTTAAATACTCTATAGCCCTTGTGAGAGGGATGTCCATATCCGACAAGGACACCCTCATCAGCTTTAGGCGAAAAAGCATTTAACTTCGACTTACCATTATTATGGACATAACATGGTGAACCGAAAGCACGAAGATGATCTAGAGAAGGCTTACGACCAAAATAAACTTCGTAGGGAGTTTTCTTGAGTCTGTCGTTGATCCCGCTTCTATTCTGAGTATAGCAAGCCGTCACCAACGCTTCTCCCCAAAAACTCTGTCCTAAGCCGGATTCTGCCAGCATGGACCGGACCGCTTCTTTCAGCGTCCTGTTCCTACATTCTGCCAGTCCATTCTGCTGCGGTTGCCTTGGTGCAGATCTTTCATGCTTAATGCCGGCTTCCGCACAAAAATCCATCAGCAGACTGTTGCAGAATTCCGTCCCATTGTCTGACCGTATCCGCTTTACCGTAGCTTCTCTCTGTTTCTGTGCTTTGACAATCAAATCAGGAAGAATGATTTTCACTTCATCCTTGGTTCTGAGAAGCTTTACCCATGTATAGCGCGAGTAGTCATAGACTACCACTAGCGAGTAACGTCTTCCTCCAATGGTTTGAGGTGCTACTGGTCCAAAGAGGTCCATATGTAGCAACTCGAGTACCCGACTGGTACTGGGGCAGACTGGCGACTGGTTCTTGAAGGACTTCTTAGTTTGCTTGCCCTGCTGGCATGCTTTGCAAATCCCTTCCTTCTTGAATCCTCCCTTGGGAAGTCCTTCCACAAGATCATGCTTGGCTAGGTAGTTGATAGTTCTGAAATTCAGATGACTCAACCTTTTGTGCCACAGCCAGTTAGTTTCCATAGTACTGGTGGCCACGAAGCATGAATCTGTCTTCCCGCTTTGCCAGTCGACAGTATAAAGTCCTCCGTTCCGAATACCTCTCAACTTGGTCTCGCCAGTCATCTCGTCCTTGAT
This sequence comes from Plectranthus barbatus, assembly GCA_026898455.1. NCBI lineage: Eukaryota > Viridiplantae > Streptophyta > Magnoliopsida > Lamiales > Lamiaceae > Plectranthus > Plectranthus barbatus. The sequence goes on from JAPKLW010002177.1 coordinate 45,488, forward strand.
CTGGCATTCTGATTTCCCAAAGTGAACTGTGTAGCCACTATCACACAGTTGACTGATACTCAGGAGGTTGTGCTTGAGAGAGGTGACAAGGGATACATTTAAAATTCTGACATCGTCCTTCTCGATGCAGCCCTTGCTAATAACTCTGCCCTTAGAGTTATCACCAAAAATAACTGGAGGTCCTTTGACCTTGATAAGATCTGCGAACAAATCCTCTTCACCAGTCATGTGAGCTGAACACCCACTATCTAGGATCCACTCTCTCGACCTCTGAAGCTGTGTTGCATGATCCTGTACCTGCAAGAAAGATAAAGAATTTATTTAGGTCCCCGATCTTCTGCGGGTCCTGCAGGGTTAGATCGCTGAATGATTCCTTTCGGAATCCAGACTTTAGTGATTTTCAGCTTGGTTTTACCCTTGCTGATATCATCAGTAGCCTTTCCCTTCCTATTGATGTAATGCATGAGTTTGGTTTGGGAAGGTGTGGCTGTGTGTGTAACTCCTTTGGAAGTATTCTTCCGCTGAGAGTTTCAGAAATATTTTTCCGGTTGTGTGTGTTGCCTTCGTGGTCTCTGGAAGTGTGGACCACCATGGCTAGCCTTCACTGCCCTTTTAGAAAACTTATGATTGGGCTCAGGCCTCTGATAGGTATTCCTCCTATCAGGCATTATCCTTCTCTCAGAGTTACTCTGAGATTTGGATCCCTTGTAAGTATGCTGGTGATTGGCATACTTACGAGGTTGTGTGTGAATTCCCTTGACAGCTGGTGCTGGCTGTCGGATTCCACTGGTAGCTGACGCTGACTTCATTGCCTTAGAATTATTCGGCTTAGTCTGCGTCTTAGGGTGTGCTGGCGTCCTGTCAGCAGAGGATTTTGCCAGTTGAGGTTTTTGTCGTGATGACTCACCTATGTATCTGGTCTTATTATTCCTGTGCTGATTAGCCATACGGGACTGACTGGTATTACCAGCTGGTGCTGATGCATTTACCAGTTTGCCCTTACCCTTAGCTGTGAGTTCGGGTTGGTTTATGCTCAAATCTTTTTCAAATCCCAACCCGGATTTATCAGTAGGCTTTCTCCAATGGGATAGAGCCTCTTCCAAATTCTTGGAGCCTTTATTCAAAAAATTTATTTTATTTTCTTGCTCCAGAACGATGTTGTGAAAATTATCTCGCTCAGTTTTTGCAATTTGAAAATTTTGAAGCAATTCAAAGTGAGTCTTTTTCAGAGTGGCTAGCTCTTCACCGATTGACCTCGATTTTTCAATCTCATTGGTCAAAACAGAAATTTGATCTTTCAGCGAGGTGTTTTCGCCAGCCAAGACATTCTTTATTTCATAAAATTTCAAAAATTCTTGTTGAAGAATGTCTATAGTGACAGCTTCTGAGTCGGAGCAATGCGACTCAGCATCGTCTAGGATGCATGGAGACATGATGTGCAATGAGGGAACAGATTGTACCTGGTCGTCAGCAGCAAGTGCTTGTTCCTCCTCACTGTCAGCACATTCTTCATGTGCTTCTTCTCCGAAAGCTACCATCAGCGACAGTAGCGCTTCCTCTTCTGACTCTTCATCTGACGCATACTCTCCATCATCATGGTCAGGTATATCAGGAACCTCTGTCCTTGTCAGCATGGCCTTAGCAACGGCCTTGGATGCACGCTCTTCAAAGAGCTTCTTCAGCCTTTCCCGCTCATCTTTATCCACCTGTGGACATTCAAATTTAAGATGATCAGGGGATAGGCATTGATAACAAGCGCGGGGAGCTCTCTTGACGAATTTTCCATCAGTTGAGCTAAGAGATACTCCCTGTTTCGACTTGGCTTTCTCCAGAAGAACAGCCAGTCTCTTCATTTGTTGCTCAAGGTCTGCGATAGAGCTCTCGCTGCCTTTTGAGTTAGATCCCGATGGGGATGGGATCTCTTTCTGCGGGTTGTGCGGCCCAGCAGGTCTGTCAGTGTGAAAAGGCTTCTTGTGCTTCCATTTGAAATCCCTCTTGACGAAGTAGGCTTCGTCTTGTGTTTTGATGCTGGGAGATCCAACGGTCCGAATGGCTTCATTTTTGTTCACCATTTGGATATCCCACTCACGTGCTTGGAGCTGAGCAAATAGCTCCTTGGGAGTCATTTTGGATAGATCCTTCTCCTTAAGAGATGTAGTCTTCACAAACCAGTCCTCCTTGGGCATCTTTGACAGGATCTTTGCATTAAGCTCTGCATTCGAGTACTCCTTGTCCAAAGACTTCAGCTCGCTGACTATAGCATTGAATCTAGCCTCCATCTCTTTGATGGTTTCACCAGTCAGCATCTGGAATGACTCGTACTTGTCCACCGCAACTTGCAACTTGTTGCGCTTCATCTGATCTGTCTCCGTACAGAGACTATCAAGGTAGTCCCAGACTTCCTTGGCGCTGTCAAATTGGAGGGCTTCCTCCATCAGCGGATCTGGAAGAGATGATAAGATCATCTCGAGAGCAACGGAGTCCAGCTGATTCCGCCTCCTGTCTTCAGCGTTCCATTCTTCTGGGGGCTTTGGGATCTCAGCAGCTGGACGATCTCCTAGCTGGTGTTGTGTCTTGGTGATCTCGATCGGCCCTTTCTCCAGTACGTCTTTCATCTCCGGATGGACGCTTTTCAGCTGAATGAGCGACCTCTTTCGCCATATATCATGCTTCTCCGGATTGTAGTTGAGTAGCTTCGGGATATTCATCTTGTGTACCTGAGCTAATCAACAGACAGAAAGAGTAGAGTGCAAGGAAACTTGGATCTCGGTCCTAAGCGACTCAGTGTACGACCAGTCTAGAAAGACCGACCGCGCCTGATACCACTTGTTGGTCCCGGTTTTTCAGAGTATAAACGTTACGATACGCAGCGGAAATAATGTTAAGTGTTTTCTTGCACGCTACTTACACACAGCTGACAACTGGCAACTGGTCAGCTGGTGCTGGTTACTCAGTACGCAGCTGACAACTGGTCAGCTGGTGATTCAAGACTTAGAGTATTTAGCCTTGTTTGCACAGTTATATATCAGTTTCAGGATATACTCCAGCACTTGAGTGCTGGGTTTAAAATATGAATGAAATGCAGAAAGCTGATAAATAACAAAGGATTTTATAGTGGTTCGATCAATCGATCTACGTCCACTCTCCAGTCGAAGCACTGGAAATTCCACTAAGAGTAATCAGGTTCAGGTATCCTACGATCTATCTCTAGCTGGTGAATGCCTCGTCCACCAGTTCACTAGATCAACCGCTCCCGGTCCTGGATCCTTCTTCAACTCTTCACAGCTAATGGAGTGCGAGCACGTCACTTCAACCTCCACAGCTAGCTAGGTGTTTTAGTTCTCCCAAGAACGTAACAGTCTCTACGACAGAATGCCCGTAATAACTCAAGTGCTGGTGAGCACAGGAGCTGCTGTGAACTCTCTCGAAGGAGAAAGAACACCAAGTGAGATCTTTAACTTGCAAGCTTAAAGCTTGAAGTCTCGTGTTTGATAAATCAACACACGGAAAGCTTTATGAAAAGCCTCGAAAGTACTTTATGCGTTCTTGCAATAACTTCAGTTCTTTCGGTGGTTGAGCAGATGAGTAGAATCATTCAATGTAACAACCGAGCTTCTGAGAGATCTAATGTTTGAATGTTGGTGGTTGCGACGTATTTATAGCCGCAGGAACCGATTCAAACTTTCTAGCCGTTTGGACGCATCCGGAAAGGTGTCAGACCTCGGATGTCCTTCTGACGGCGGCAGGTATGTTTTTCCGGAAAGGAACCATACCTTTGACCGCTTTATCTGACACAGATCTCTTTGTGTCAGAACGGCTCTCTCTGTCAGTCCGAGGACTAAGACTGGCGTCTTGTGACTGATAGACTTTAAGTTATCCTTCCTTAAAGTCATATTCTGTCAGTCGATTCCTCAGAGAATCTTCTTCTTGTCTCTACTACGCGGGGAGAGAGAATCTGGAATTCTGCTGGTAACATCTGACTGGTAGATCATACTGGTGATCTTGTGCTGGCAGTCTCTGCTGGTGACTTGCCCTGGCATCATCAAAGTCTACCAAATCTCTAGATGTTAACTCTTCTCGGAATCTCCCATGACTGGTGAAATCACCGCTGGTGAATAGTGTAAGAACACGTATTCTCCTGGTAAGGTTTGTCAGCCGCCTGCTGATGAAACCCTTCCCAACTGGTGAACAGTAGCCAGTCATAAGCGCTTCTCACCGCTGGTGAGCAGTGTCAGCACGAGTCTTTGTCAGCCGCCTACTGATGAAACTTTTCCCAACTGGTGAACAGTAGCCAGTGGTAAGCGCTTCTCATGCTGGTGAACAGTGTCAGCATGAGTCTTGATCAGCTGCGACTTACAACTCAAAAGACCTAAACAGGACTTTACATTTAAGACTAGAGCTATGTAGAGACAACTGACGCTGGTAGGACTTAGGATTTGATCCACCAAAACTATAATCTAAACAAGTAAGCTACTGGGAAAGGAAACCTTGGACAGATTTCCCAACAGGGTTAACGAGTGTAGGGTCGATTGCTCAATATCCTAGGGATTAAAATTGGTTTACCTCACGATTTGATCAAATTTGCACACATTTGATATTCATTCAACATTCACTCTTATCTCATTGTTATACTTGGTACTTTTTCTACCTACCTTGGTGAAATTGATTGATTTTCAAGTCTTTAGTTTGATAATTGATTCATGATGGTTGATGTGTTTGTTATTGTTTAGGATATATTACTATTTTGCCTAGTTAATAGAAACTTTCAACGACTTGTGTTTGCCTAGCTATAAGAATCCTCACAAGTAAACGGTATTCCTTTGAGCGAAGTGAGAAGATCTTTGGATTGATATTTTATTACTTGAGAAGTGTTAATTTTGAGTGATCAATTTTAACCACATCAAGTTTTTGGCGCCATTGCCGGGGATCTTAATTAGTGGGTCATTGGATATTGTTGAAAGTGTGGATATTGTAGGCTAGGTGTTTGTTAAATTGTCTAGGTAATTAGTAACATTTGTTTAATTAGTTGTTTGTTGTTGGATTTCTTTCTTTTAGTTGAGATTTGTTTGTTCGATTTTGTAGGTGGTGTAGATAACAAAGTCCAAAGCACAATTGTTCGATGTGGAAGCTAAAACGGAGAATCGAAGAGGAGACGCCAATGAGAGATTGGATACTTTACAAAGGCAAGTGGAGGAGATGAAAGCCAAATTGATGGAAAGACAACGACCGAGGAAGCCTATTCGAAATGTATTCAAGAAGATGTTTGAATGTAATTACCAATGGCCGGAAGAGAAAAGGGATTACCGTACGGTGAAGGTTGAAAATAAGTACGGAGAAAATGATATGTGGAGGAGCCAATTGGATCAAATGCAAGAACAATTAGACTTGTTGAGGAGGCCACGTAGAGATAGTGAGTTGGTGAATGAAATAACGGTTGAGAAGTATTTAGGGAAATTCGAAGAGACTCCAACACAAGAATCAACCGTTGCCAAGCCATGGAATGAAACGGATCAAGAAGAGAGAGTTTTAAAGGACACGAGACTAATTCCGAGGATGAGTGGCAATGTGATTAAGGAAGGCATGGGGGATAAGAGTGCAAGCATTGTGATGAAATCCAAGGAAAGTGTGAGTGATGTTGAAGAGGAAAATGCAATGGAAGATACGAAGATGAAGAGAGATGAAGTCAAAGAAGAGGAGATAGAAGTGGTGCAAGAGGAAGAACCACAAAAGAAGGGTGAAGAGTTACCTCAAGAATATGAGGAGGATAAGGGCACCAACGAGATGGTGCAACATGAGGATTGTATGAAGGAAGATGATAATGAGATACCTTCACCCGAGGAAATTCAAGAAATTTCAGTTTTTGCACAACTATTGGAAGAAGAGTGTGAGGAAAAGATTATAACGGGAGAAATACGTGGAGCGATGGTGTTTGTTTTTCCTTCCCGGTTAGTAGACAATGTTGAAAAGGAGGTGGTGCTAACAAAGAAGGTGAATGAGGTTTATGAGTTAGTTGATAAAGGAGACAAATTGAGGAGATATAATAATCCCGATGGTGTATTTGAAAGGTCATTGGTGATTGAGACATGGTTAGATGGGGTGTTAGATAGCATGCTTGTGTTGAGAAAATTTCGAGTAGTAATGAGTGCAAGTTTGGTTGGAGGTAGCTTAGGAAGAAGATCAATCGATGAGTTGCTTCCATGCAATGTGCGATTGGTAGAGAAAGGTATACTCAAAATTCACAAGGTTTTTGACAATGGATGACATGGTAAGGTCGTCTAGCTACCGACGTAAATGGAAGCGCTTGTTGGGAGGCAACCCAACCAATTTTCTTTCTTTGTTTAATTTCTTTTAGTTGTTTTGATCTTGAATAAATGTTTAGTTTGTTGGTTTTGTGTTTGCTAGGAGAAACTACAAGATCGAGAGGAGTGACGATGCACCATCCACCGTTTTTGCGAACTTAGTCTCACTTGACTAAGTTTGGGGGGATGTGCCGGTAGCCGGTGCCTTGGTTCATTCTTCCCCTCTCTTCTCCTATCTTATCTTGTATTAGTTTAGTTTATTTTGTTTGAATAATGATTCTATCTTCGATTGGGTTGTATAATGATTGATTAGATCTACTTTGGATTTGGATGATTTGATTGTGGATGATGTTTGGATAATTGTTCATTTTAATTGAATGGTTGTTGATGGATCATTAGCGAGCTTGTTTGAGATTGAATTCTTTCTATGTGGTTTGGTTTGTGGTATGTTTAATGGATTGGTTTGAATGGTGGAGCTAGTGGCTATTGATTTATTTTTGTTGATGATTGGTTTGTGGAAAGTTGGTGGACATAAGAACTTAATTGGCTTGATTATGCTCAACAGTTTAGTGGTGTTTTTGTTGATTTATAGTAGGTACAAATAAGGCAAGGAGAGTGGTTTGATCGTGTATGCCAATGGGTAACACTTTCTATCGTTTCTTCTACCAATTAGATGCATTATATTGTTATATGGCATGTAGATTGTTGTTAGGATGTTGTGCGCTTGTATGTGTGTGATGAACCCAAACAAGAGCTTGAGATTTGAATCAGGATTTACTTAGTGAGCTTGATATTTACCTTGACCAATGATAGAGCGGAATCTAGTTGTCAAGGCATGCTTTAGTTGAACTTTTGAATTGCCGAGTTTTGTGCGAGGTTAATGCCTAGGACTTGACAAAAGCCAAGAGTTTTTGAGCCTTGATATTGTCATACTTTGATTGGTTGTGAGTGGCAAGGTTGAGAGCACAAGATCTAGAACTTGAATATATTCTCTATCTATTTGGCATGAGTTTGGTAACTAAAAGATGATCTTAGGCCATCGATTCTTAGTCCTTCCTTTCACTTCGGGAGTATAAGGTTGTTGATATCATACTTTTGCCCTTCATACCCTTGTTTCCCGTGATTGTGCTTAAATGGAGAATTTTCTTTGAAATTATTAGGACAAAATTTGGGGGGAATGAGTGTATGAGGGTGAATACGGAGATGAGAGTTGGAATGTAAATCATTTGGTATCTTTGAGTTGTGATTGTTGAGGCAATAAAAGTATTGAGTGTAGGATTGATTTGAATCCTAGAAAAATGGGTACCACAAAAAATTGGGTACTTAGAAAAAGAAAAGAGAAAAAGAGAAAAAAAAAAAGAAGTAAGGCACCATGAAAGGAAAGAAAAAATGATGGTGCTAAAGAAAAATGAGAAAAGAAAGAAAAGAAAAAAAAATAATGAGAGTTATTTGATGAAAAAGCCCTAAGGTTAGAAGTGGATTGAAGAGAATAAGTTTGGGGGTTTTGGGATATGGAGAAGTTCGTCACTTTAGCCGAAAACCACCTACCTTTTAGTAAGCCACGTTATAACAAAAAAAAAAAACAAAGACCTTTTTGATTTTAGGAGCCAACTCATTGTAGTATAGTGGTGAGAATTGTTTCAAGCCTATGGAAATTGTGCTCGATATCTTGTGAATGAGTGAAATTCATCAAACCCTAAACACGTAAGGGGGTGCTTTCATTTCTTTATCCAATGTTGATGAGTGGTTTAAGTCGTTAGCATTAACCGTGTCACAAAGTTAGGTGATAATCTCGTTCGATAAGAGCATGCCAAGATGACTATGATGAGCTATGAGGTTGTTTGATGAGGTTGTTTGATTGCTTTACTTTGTTTTGATTGAGGACAATCAAAGGTTCAAGCTTGGGGGATTATGATATGTGTGTAAAATGACCTATTTTTCGATGGTGAGCATGCATGTTTGCGGCCATTTTACCCTCATATCATATGTTTTTGTTGCTCTTTTGTATTATTTTCGTGTTTTTGTGTTTGGAATGTTGTAGGACGAGTTTTGAGCATATTATGGCATCTTTGGTGGAGTTTTGGAGGTAAATCGTCCGAGTTTGAAGTCCGAGGAGGCTAAGTTCGCCCGAGCGGTGCAAAAAGAGGAGTTTCAGGAGCTTGGAGGAGTTGCCCGGCCGAGCAGTGTGCAGGCTCGGCCGAGCTGCCAGACAGAGAGCTCGCTCGACCGGTCGGTGTGCAGGCTCGGCCGAGCCGTGGAACAGAGACCTAGCTCGGCCGAGCGAGGCAGGCTCAGCCGAGCCAGGTCGAGCTTCCCATTTCCCCGCGGATCTTCTGGAGGCTCATGCGAGCCAACTTCAGCTCGGGCGATCCGAGGCCCTGCTAGCTCGTCTATAAAAGGGGGAAATTCAGTTATTTTTAGAACTTTTGATCAGATTTCAAATAACCGTTCCTAGAATTCTCTCTAAATCCATCCTCAACCACTCCCCATCCACACTCAAGAGGATCTAGGCCACATTCCTCCAAATTTGGTGAAGATCAAAGAAGAGTGTGAGGTAGATTGAGTCCAAGGAAGGCAATTGAGGAAGATCAACGCTAGACCTATCAATTTTGTAATGGATTCTATTACTTTCTCTATTGTATTGTATGGAATTGAAGGTATAAGGAACTAATTTCTATTGTGAATGTTGATTGAATGGATAATGTGTTGAGATGAGATTGATTGATGATTGTTTACTTTCCTTTGAGAGCTTGAATTGCACTAGATCTTGTTCATTATCTCTTAGGCGTAGGTAATAGCCAACCTAGGGGGTAGTTGACGTGAACGCTGCAGCCAACACGCGGGCGGAATCATCGTGAATAGTGTAGATTCATACGATTTAAGTTCCAATCCCTGTGCGGTGCTTGGTCGTAGGGCGATAATTGACGTTCTATTTGGAGTGGTCTAGGGCTTAATAACGTAGCTGTTTGCAGGTCTTAGTATCATCAACCGTTAGCTCACCGTGACAAGGGATTAACGAGTGTAGGGTCAATTGCTCAATCTCTTAGGGATTAAAATTGGTTTACATCACGATTTGATCAAATTTGCACACATTTGATATTCATTCAACATTCACTTTTATCTCATTGCTATACTTGGTACTTTTTCTACCTACCTTGATTAAATTGATTGATTGTCAAGTCTTTAGTTTGATAATTGATTCATGATGGTTGATGTGTTTGTTATTGTTTAGGATAGATTACTATTCTGCCTAGTTAATAGAAACTTTCAACGACTTGTGTTTGCCTAGCTATAAGAATCCTCACAAGTAAACGGTATTCCTTTGGGCGAAGTGAGAAGATCCTTGGATTGATATTTTATTACTTGAGAAGTGTTAATTTTGAGTGATCAATTTTAACCACATCAAGGACCGCCGTTGCTCCGGGCACCGTCGACATGTGTAGCCGGAAACCTTGGACTCTTGCCACTCACGCTATCTCTTTACATGTCGTTCATATTTCCACCGATTTTCCACGGTGCTAAAATCATTCCGGCCTCCTCCCACCGGAAGTCACACTCGCGGTTCATCCTTTCCGGCGAGTTATGGTGCATGAAGGGTGTTATCTCATAGCTTTAGGATGTTCAAGACTTTCATTATCCTAGTCGGAGCTACGGCCAGTCGACTACGTTCCATGCATCGGTGGTTGTCCATGTGTTTCGGTTATCATGTTCTTCGGTCTTCGTGGTTGCGTTCTAGAAATTTGGTTCGAACGTTTCAAGCTGCCGGTGTGCAGGGGGTATTTTGGGGTGTTTCTTCATTAATTTAGTTCAAATAAGCCTGACAAACTTATTTGGATTAATTAGTTTTGAGACTCGGAAGTATTCCTTGCTTAGGTTTCTTTTTTCTTTCGTTCAAAAATTTAGTTTCAGACACTGGAACTCGTCTCCTCCAACTACCTTACCGGTGGCTTGGCTGCCAGACCCTGTTTGGGTTTGCTATTTTCTTGGAAAGATTCTCTTTCCTTCACTAACCGTACATATTTCCTTTTGCAGCTGAACCGTTGCCTAGGGAATTATTCGTGCTCTACTACGAGCCAAATCCACCTAAATTCCCAGCTTGGAAAGTCTCCCTTTTCATGTTATTGGTGCGATGCATGTGGACGGTTCCTCGTCTTCAAGCAGGCGTTTGACACTCCAAATTCAAAAATCCTAAGTTTTTTGGTAAGATTTTTATCTCCTAAATTTATGGGATCTGAATCTCATTGGTTTCGTTCGATGGGTAAGTTTCCAAATCAGATTTCATTCATTTTTTCTCGTCGACTGCTTGCTACCAAACTAGGTTTAAGGGTTTTTAAATTTGCTAGTTTTCAAAGCTCCCCCATCTTTTTTCTCTGTTGCTTGGCCTCTTGCTTTGGTACTAACAGGGCAGGTAATTCGATCTACAATGTTACCAACTCTTTGGCAACTGTTCGTGTTCACCTTGACAATACTACCGAGCCCCAAAATCCTTGGTTCCATAAAAAGGTAACTTTGCTAAGAAACCCCTCATCACCAAGGTGGACCGTTCTTTCCCCTCGGTGCAGAAAAGAATTGTGAACAACAGCCTCATCATTGAGACCAAAGACTTCTACCCAACTGATCAGGCTTGGGGTTATTGCCTAATTGTTTCTCCGGTGGTAGGTTTTCGGGTAAGGAAGCAACCAACAAGCATGTCGAACGTTGGCTAAGGCCTTGCCAAGTTTTATATCATCAAAAAGGATGGATGGTTTTTGTGGTTTGCTACTGAAGATGACAGGAGGTAATCCGTAAGCGTGGTACTCAATATGTCTACGAGATACCTTTAGTCATGTGCACAATGCTGGAGGAATTCAGGTTTGACTCTTCTCCTGAATTCAAGTTTCATATTTGGCTAACTTTTTCGAATCTTCCTCTTGGTTTGTGGAGCCCAACAACACTGAGTAAAATTGCCTCGATGATTGGAGATCCAATTGAGGTGGATCAAAACACCATGACAAAACTCACCGTGGATGGTCCTCGCCTGCTCGCCCTTGTTGATGCCCTCAACGAACTGCTCGAGAAAATAAACAAAACATTGCCTTCGGGAACTAAATTTGATCAGGAGGTTGTGTATGAATTTTACCCATGTTTGTGCTCCAACTGCAAAAGGATGGGCCACTTTAAAACTGTTTATCCAAAGCTTGAGGAGAAAGAAGATGTGGATGGCAATGATAAAGAGTGGGAAAATGCGAAAATAAAAATCGTAACAAGTCCAAGCCACCTATCCGTGGTCGTGATCCAAGCCGTGGATGGAGCAAAGCATCCCAACCTCCGAAGGAGTCCATGGTGGACCCCCCCACAACAAACACATTCACTTTGCCTCTCCAAGCTCTGTGGGGACTAGGGGTGAGTATTCGGTTATTCGGTGCGGTTATTGCGCGTAAAATAACCGAACCGAAATAACCGAAATTTAAATGAAAGAAACCGAACCGAACCGAATTACCGAAATAACCGAACCGAAATTTTAATTCGGTTTTCGGTTTTTTTTTCGGTAATTCGGTTATAACCGAAATTATTAATTTGAAAATTAAAAATCAATAAAAAATAAAAATAAAAATTATTATTATTAAAAAATAATAATAATAATATATATATAAATTAATAAAAAACGAAAATCAATAAAAATATTATTTAAAATAATAATAATAATATATATATTATTTAAAATAATAATAATATATATTATTTCGGTTAATTCGGTTAGTTCGGTTATTACGGTTCTGAAAAAAAATAACCGAACCGAAAACCGAAAAACCGAAATTTTCAAAAAAAATAACCGAACCGAACCGAAAACCGAAATAACCGAACCGAAATAACCGAAATTTATTCGGTTCGGTTCGGTTTTCGGTTTTTCGGTTTTTTTGCTCACCCCTAGTGGGGACTGGATCCTCCAAACATGATGATCTCCTTGTTAAGCACCATGTTACTGAGGATGCTTACCAAGACATTGATGATGATTTGCTTGATGATGTTCTGCAGCCCCCGTTGGTTGAGACTGTTCACGCGGATAAGTTCAATGATGAGTCCGTGGATAATGGCTCAGGTTCTAGGGTCAATAAAAGCCCCCTCCAATCTTTTACTCTTGGTTCAAAGGACACAAACAACACTCTTCAATCTGCCAATTGGGCAGATATGGTCGACGCTGAAGATATGTTTAATAATGCTGCTGATGTTATGGTTGGTCAGTCCAACACTCTCAAGAGTACACACACTCAGACTGCCCCCTTGGCAGGCTCTGCAGTACACGCAACCCCGGTTGGCGTCTCAGCAAGAGCCCATGCGCCGTATGCTCAGTCAACAGGTGGTTCAAATGGAATCCATGTGGATTTAATCCCCATGGTAGTGGTGCCCTTTGAGGTGCCATCTTCTATTCCTGTTATTACTTCTGTTATTCCCCCTGTACAAGCCATCTATACAAGAGACAATAGTAGAAAGAATGCACAGGCTAACCAAACCACGAAGCAGCTGCGGCCTCGACATGAAAACAAAATGCTCCCCGGTCCAAGGCGGCTCGTGGGTGATGATAGTGGGCTGTTGGAATGTGAGGGGTTTACAGCGCCTCCAAAAACAAGATGTTGTTAAAACTTTAATTTCGAAATATTTGTTGGATTTTGTTGCTTTGCTTGAAACCAAGTATAAACTTCCAAATTTTAACAAGTTCCTTTCTTATTTTTATGCGGATTGGTCTTTTGTTAATAATTATGATTCTCATCGTAATGGTCGTCTTTTAGTTTTGTGGAACCCCCGTCATGTTGATGTGCAGGTGCTAAGCATTGAGGAGCAATGTATTCAACTTTTGGTGACTTGGAAACCGCTTAATATCAGCTTCCACACGGCAGTTTGCTACGACCACAACCTCCTTGCTCAACAGCGAAGTCTATGGGATTCTCTTATTTCGAAGGTACCTTTAAATGATTCGTCTCTTGTACTTGGTGATTTTAATTGTGTCCTTGACCCTGAAGAAAGAATTGGAAGAGGAACCACGCGTGAGAGGGAATATACTGAGTTTTCAAATACTTGTTCATTCCTGAGCCTTCTGGATACCCCCTCCACCGGTTGCAAATTCACGTGGTCGGAAAAAGGTGTTTCTTCTAAAATTGACAGGGTAATGGTAAATGAATCCTGGTTTGAAAATGTAAATTCTGTCTTTACTTGTTTTAACATCTTTGAGAGAGCGTTTTGGATTGACCAAACACTAAAAACAAACAATTTGTACTCTCTGGATTTGTATCCCTTGTCATGGCTTCAGAGAGACCAAGTGCATTCAATACCCTTTGCTTTCCGGGATTGAAAGTGCCATGGGAACAATCAAGTTTATATAAATCGGGATTTGTCAACTTTCCCTCATGAGTTAAATACTATTAAACTAAAGTTTAGTTCGTTTAAGTAACAAATTTCACTAAATGAATTCGAACGAACTTTTATCGAATCGAGACTCAAATAGTTTGAGAAAAACATTAATTCATTTACAACCCTAATCACACACTTAATAAAATTAAATCTCGAATCCTGGACGTTGTTCAACTTACCTTCATTCCCTTACACAACCTTCTGGGAAGCCCAAAGCTCAACATCAACCTACATGAAACCAATCAATCAAATCATGTCTAATAAAATCATGAGCAAACAAGCCATGGATAATCTACCTCAAGGACATCCTGGATGGGCACATCATCTCCACCAAATTGAGACGGTTTATAAGACTCTTTCGAGTGCTTAGAGGACCGGCACCTCATATTTTCCCACATCAGATAAATAGTATGGGCAGAAGAGGCACCTGACCCCCTACCCTACGATGACCCCGATCATCACGGTTCCTTCTACTCTCTATCTCCTTGACAAATGAAAATTCGTTAGAATGGTAATGCTATGGCAGTAAAGGAGCAGTTCTGAAAAGAATTAATGTTCTGCCTAGCTTGAAGCCTCGCTATACGGCGATTCCTCACTTGATAAGCATAATGCAACAACTCGGCTTTCACCGTGCTCAATTATGACTGCACGGAATCTACAAATAAAACAAAAAAAACAAGTGCCTTCAACAAGGCATCAAAAAATTCATGATACGAAAAGCAAGTGAGCTATACAACATGGATCCAAGAAATGGGACTCTTTCAGTGAGTTGTTGTTGACAAAGAAAAATTTAAAGCTTTTGTTCGGATCATCCTCGAGCATACCCGTTACCATACATGAAGGAGATTCTACCATGAAAATAAATTCATAGAACGCAATAAATTTCCCATATCTCTACGGATATTCAAAATAATTACTATGTTGATTTTATCTAGCCTAGCATTCTCCTAATAATTTAAATTGCATAAGAATGAATTTAATAATGTGTGTGGAAAATAAATTGTTGCTTGATTTGTGCATAGTGATCGAATCCTTTAGCCTCGCGCACCAGGTTTAATACTACGTAATAAAGATTAAGTTTTTTCTATTTAATTAAATAAAATAAAAAACTAAGAAAAAGGAAAAGAGAATCTTCCAGATTTGATCTTGTTTTTCGTATCCATTGCTCAAATTCGAATATTTAGTGATATTGGTCACAAATCAGAGTATAGATAAATTGCGTAGCGGAAGTCTTAAAATGTGATGACCCGAATTGACTCGTACTTAGGTCAGTTCGTACTTAGTGAAAACTAGTTGATCTTTAAGTTGAGTAAGTTAACTAATTCAGTTAATACAACTCAGTCAATTATTGAGTTCCAAATAAGCAAGCGACCAAGATAAATTAATTAAAACAATAAATAACATAAGATATGTAGTGGTTCAGATGCCAAAAGATACTATGTCCACTCTATCATCTCCAAATGAATCTAGAATTCACTAGAATAAGTCACAACACAATGCAAAATTACTTCTGGTTTTTGAATGTAACATCTCATAAAACTTCACTCTTTGGACAACTCGATATAATATCAACTAAGCGAGACATTCTTATTTGTAACCGATTTAAATAAATGAACGACGAGATGCCACAAGCTAATTTCAAAGACAATCAAAAAGTCATCGACGCTACGCTATTTTAATTATTTTGTGAAGCTTGCGTTGTTATTATATGAGAAAAATAACTAAATAAATTGAGGCTCATTCTTTTACTAAATTTCGGCCACCATATATTATTGGGCAAGAGAATTATTCTTCCAACTACGAATTACATATAAGTATGTGTGTGCTTATTTGAACCCAATCAAGAATTTATTCTTTGGAACCCAAATTAGCCCATGTAAAGTATATGTGGGCTTACTAGAAATTTACATATAATTTAGAATCTGAAAGTAATGGCAACTATGAAATTTTATGCAACACCCCTCGTTAAATTTAAATATATTTATCAGAATCCCGGAAAATTTATATTTTGTTATCGAGTTTAATTCGAGGTGTCTCAATCAATTTAAATTGGGAATTTATATTTTGGCATTTATTCCTTGCCATCTTATATTTAATTAGTTATATTGATAGATTTAATTTAGTTGATAAATTATTTGGTAACCCGATATTTTGAATCGGGATATTATCGATCGATAAATTTCATAACTTGAGGAGAATATTATGGTCTCCCGTTTAATGACTCGAAGAGATGTAGAGATGACGTGAGTTGATGTTGTTGTGACCGATGGGACAAACGATTGACAACCACTTTAACTTTTTTACTTTTGGGTATTTACAAAAATGCCATCCACTTACTTCTATAAATTGAAGACTTCCCTCACACTTCATCACTTTCACTCTCTCTTTCAAAACTCTCACCAAACATTTTCCGGCGACTACTCTGGCGAAACTCCGGTGAAGCTCCGACGAAGTATTTTGAGGTAAAGATATACATTTTCAGGATCCTCTTACCTCGATCTTTCCATTTCCAACACTCTTTTCTTCATTCTCCATGTTCTAGAAGTGCAAACCAAGCTTATCGAGTGTTGATTAAGCCCACGAGGTCCTAAGAACATCAAGGAGGTATAGATCGAACTCCTCTCTAGCTATTTCTCTAACTCGAGCATGTTTACCATTTTTGCCCTAGTTGGAAATGTCATGATCTAGGCTTGATATTGAGTTTATGAGTACGTATGCTATTTAACATGTTATATTATGAGCCTAGAAATGATATATCGACCTAGGAATCGAGTTGTGTTGATTTTGGAGCATTTTTGGTATATTTGCCCTATATTGAAATATTGGGGTTAAATCTCGATTCCAACATGTTTTGATGGTTTAAATCATGTCTAGACTCGTTATACTTGTTAGAAAACCATTTGGTATTGTTAGAAATCGATTAGACGAGCCCGGATAACCGTTTGAGCCAAAACATGAAAAATCCGCCAAAAATTTCTAGCCTCTGTTTCGGCCGAGATAGCCTCCATCTCGGTCGAGATGAAGACCATTTCGGTTGATATGTTCATATCGGTCGAAATGGGATCCATCCCGGTCGAGGTGGCCGATTTCCATCCATTTCGGTCGATTTCGTTTCTATCTCGGTCGATATGTTCATATCGGTCGAGATACATCTTATCCCGGTCGATATATCCATATCGATCGAAATGCATCCCATCTTGGTCGATGCATCCATCTCGGTCGAGATACACTCCATCTCGGTCGAGACAGGGTGAAATCTTTAAATTTTGATTTTTCTTTCTTCAATCGATTCGACTTATCTTCAATATCATTCGACACCTCTTGTTACCAATCAACATTGATAACTATTCTTTTCTTTACTACCCTATATGAAACCTTTTTGGAATCCAAACCAACTTCGATTAATTCGATTCGATTAATCATAACTTGATCTTCTCTTGAAACAACTTGACGAGTTCTCACACTCTCAAGTGATGTACGATGATTCATAATTGATTATGAAATTCTTTCAATCATACTCTTTGAAGTAATGTTTCGTCAATTGACGAAGCCTCGTATTTGTTCAATTAAGTTGAACCATGAATTTTCATTGTGATTTTACGCTCGGTATTGAATCACGTGCTTTTGAAATAACATTTTACTATCTAGTTCGTCATACCAAATTGTTTGATCATTCTTTCACATCCTTATCCGGTGGCTCAACGCGAGAAGTCCACGATCAATCTAGAGTCTAGAACTATTTTGATGTGTCAGATTATAGATGATCTATTATTCCTGAGGATTTACTCGTATTCCTTACGTCATAGGAAAGGGCAAGGAAAGGATCGACAACTAGAGAAATCACTTGCAATCACACCAACTAAGGTGGGCTTTCTTTTACCCCTATATTGTGGGCTAAAATAGAATAAAAATGATGTTTTCTTTTCAAAGAAATCACGCATGAAATAGAAATGTTTTGTTTTGACTGTTTGTCATTGCCTACTGTTTTGTGTTTGCTATCTGTCCTCTTTGTGGGGGAACTCCACTTAGAGAAGAACATTACACGTGGGAACGTGAATGTTGACTACGCGTATTGCGAGTCTTTTACGATCGTGCCTGGTTGGTATGAAAAGATGTCACGGGTTAGTGCACTATGATGCTATCATGTTAAGGGGTCACGCCCTACATGGACTAGCATTGTGACTGTGGTTGGCGGTCACCTCCCAGTCATATGTTTTTGCAGATAGTTTAACTGTTGAAAGCGCGCTTAATTGCATAAAATGTTTTGGTGCCATGGGAGGATTTCAAAGTTTAAAACCCCATGTGCGACCCTCTACAAAGGCATGACAAAATTATATATGTATGTTTTTGTGCATGTGTTCACTAAGTACCAATTGTACTTAGCCCCTCGCATTATTTCTAAAATGCGCAGGTTAAAAGAGGATTTCTGAAGCAAGAGTACGAGGTAGCAGAGGAGTGGAGCTGAAGACTCATCTTTTGTAATAGTTAGATGCGGAAGTGTGTATCTTCATATACATACTTCCTTGATAACTTTCCGCTGCTAGACTCAATGTCTTTTGTTAGACTTTTGTTATCATCAATCTTGTTAAAACTCTGATATTTGGTTTACTCAAGAAGCTACGATCCCTTCTTGAGGAGGCACCCTTTTATCATATTTTGCTTAACTTGGGGTAAGTGTGTTGTTTTCTATCTTATTAGCTTGAGTTCTTATTCTTGATTGATATCCCAAGTGCAAGTCTCGTACCCGATGTGCTTCAATTCTCTCATTTAAGCCTTGTTTATAAATCGGGGCGTGACAAAGTAGTATCAGAGCCAGGTTATTCTTTTTCTCTTTTGCTCTGAATCGAGGACCTCATTGTTTCGAGGCTTCCAATTTATTCAATAAGTTGAAAACTTCTTTACCAGCTCCAGCTCCTGCACTCGTACTCGACGCCGCATCAAGAGAAAATTTTTGCATAAGTCGTTGCATTTAATTTAAGGCATACGCCTTTCCCTTTCGAAATGAGAAATATTTATGCATATATTGTTGCGACTTTTATAAATTTTAAAGAGTCATAATGCATATATTGTTGCAAGTTATGAAGTTTTAATGCATACATAGTTGTATTCCAATTATTAAAATTCTTAATGCATAAATAGTTGCACCTCAAAATTTCAATATATAAATTGTTGCATTGAGATTAAGGCACAAGCCTTTCTTTTGTTTAAGTTTATTGTTGCATCTCTTATTAAAGATTATAAACAGTTTTGATGCATACATTGTTGCATCTCTTTTATCAAAGGTCATGAAGATTTTGATGCACAAATAGTCGCATTCCAATTATAAAAAAAAAATTGGATAAATAGTTGCATTTCAAGTGTTAAGTTTTCAATGCATAAATTGTTGCATTTTTCATGAAAATCTTTTCATATGCATTATAAATGTGTTAAGTATATAAAGGCCTTATTAGAGAACTTAGATGCTTTTAGGAAGCATGTTTTAGATACCTTTACAGAGACTTAGAATAAGCGTGTAAATAAGATATGATTCTTTTGCACCATGGTTAACCATAGAGTTATTGCCTTTACTATGTTTAAGTTCGCTACTTAAGGTATGTAATTGTGCAACCGCTATTATGACTAGCATTTTGTCTAACCGTGAATCTTTCGACTTACCCCATCGAAGATGGCCAAATCCTTCTTTGTACTTCGCAAATCTCTGCCCTGAAATGCATCCAACGAAAGGAGAGTCAGCTACTTCCGTACGTACAAAAATCTATTGCGATGACACTTTTAACCGTTCCTATCTGACATCTACGAGTTTTGGACTGATGCGCATCCTCATGGTGTAACTTGGACTGAAGAACTCCGCCTTCTCGTGGAACTATTGTCCCCTCATGAGCAGTCATGGACTCAAGCGAATTACGTGGACTTTCTGGACAACTCCCCCTCTAACGAGTCCGATTTGAAGGGTTTATTTCCCTTATCCGCAGACAATGCGCTATCTTCAGCAACTCTCTGCCCGACTACAAGCTCACGACCACGAAGCTGGAACTTCTCATATTTCCATTGATGTATTTGATCAAGAATCTGATAAAGAACACCCGGAAGGACTTCTTTTACGGACCAAGTGATGAAGAATTTGATTCCAGCCACTACCCCATTTATTCGGATGATGATTCTGAGGACTCTCAGAACTCGTATTACAATCACCCAGTGCCAACGGCATGGACAATAATGAAGAAAATGATCAGGTGGCACTCGAAGAAGAGCAGAACGCGCCCCTACCAAATGAAGTTGCACCGCTCGGTGATGAATGGATAGCCGACAACTGGCCACCTTAATAGGAGCAAGATTAGGGCAATCATGCATGGAATGTCGATAATATGAACCCGGTGATGGATGACGAGGTTTTTACCCCTCTCGAGAAGATAAACTTCTATAATGACAGGATGTTCAAATCGTCTAATGATGACCTTTGACCACTATCCCTATCCATTATCAATGCATATGTACTAGCTATTTAATTGTCGACTGTAATTGTGGGATTTAGATTTGTGACTGTTGTAGGGCGCCTTTTGGGCCCATTTGATTAAACTCGGATGTAATAGTTGTCAGAAAGCTATAATGGCTAGGATGCCTCCTGCGGGAGATGAACTTTTTGATTGGTAGAAGGAGCCGCCAATTATCCAATCGCGGCGTCCCAAAATTTTGATAAATGAAAAGGCTACCAGCCCACTTTTTAGGCATTCGTATATATACCTATTGGTGTTATGTTTAAGCTTTTTGCATCGATATTTGATTTTATCCCTATTATTAAAATGATTAAAGTAAACTTGGTCGTTGCCAAGAGTTGAAGGGAGTACTGTCCCTTAAAAGTTGTTAGCCCTAAATTGTGGGACAACCTACCTCATTAACGTAGCATAAATTATTGTATTGAATGCGATCCTAAAAGGGATTATCTTTACGCATTGTGCGGACTCTGTGTCATGAATACCCCTTTCAATTATTATTTATTCTGCATAATGCCACCTAGAGAAGCCCCTGCTGGAGGTAGAGGTAGAGGTCGTGGAAGAGGACAACCTCATATAAATCTTGAAAGACAACACCCTGATCAAAGTAAAGGACCCCAAAACGAACCAAATTAGGGGCCATACGAAGATAAAGCCCATCCTCACAATCAAGCGCCTCTTGTTGAGCCTAGAGGAATTGGAGAAGTCTCCTCCAGTTAAAACCTGCCATTATTGGATGGAACCGAAGATCGGCCTAAAGCCGAAACATAGATAAAGTCCATGGAAAGAATTTTCATAATACTCGACTGCACCAACCAGGAAAAGGTCCAATGCATTACTTTTCAGCTAACTAATGAAGATGAACATTGGTAGGATGCCCATTTGAATACGCTCACCCCTGAGCAAAAACATGCCCTAAATTGGGACTATTTCAAAGAAGAATTTCATACCAAGTATATTCCTCTGACGTATCGAGTTCAGAAGCAAGCGAAATTCCCCAGCTTAGTTCATGGAGAAATGTCCGTGACTGATTATGACCGGATGTTCAACAGTCTGTTGAGATATGCTCCAGACACAGTGAACACCAAACAAAAGATGACACTTCTGTTTAAGTCTGGACTGTGAACAGACATCCAAGCTTCTATTGCTTGCCTGACCGGATTGGACTGCAAGGACGCACTGCAGCGAGCCTTGAACTTTGAAGCAGCACTGAAAAATGGACTACGAGCAGCTCTCTTGTCTAACCAGCCAGAGCCATCAACTGAAGCAGGAACCAAGAGAAAGCAAGAAGATGTCCCGCAAGCTTCGACGGTCGGACATAAGAAAAATTTGCAAGGCAACCAGAATTTCCGCAACAACCAAGCCGAAAATCAAAGGAACTTTTAGAATCAAGGAATCGACCGCTAATGCAACTTTGCCATCAATTACTGCAACCGCTGTGGAAGAGATCATCGAAGAGAATGCACTGTTTATCGTGCAACCTGCTATCAATGCAGAAAGATCGGGCACTATTTGTCACAATGTTGCTAGGGCAACAACCGGTCAAATTACTGAAACCAACGTCAAAACAATCAAGGCAACACTCAACTGCGTGCATTACAAGGCCAACAGCAACCACAAAACAATCATAACCGAGCTATTCAAGCAAAGCCGATCCAGCAAATGCCTCAGTAGCAGCAGTCGCAGCAGCAACAACTAGCTCAACAGCCAGCACGCCAATGAAGAGCCTATGCTCTGGAATAACCAAAAAGGGAAGGAAGATCAGGAAAACCTGACAGGTATGGGACTAATCTATCATTCATCCATTATTGCGCATTTTGATACTAGCGCTTCAAATTCGTTGTATCCAAAGACTGTGTTCAGAATCCAAGGCTTAGTACCGAGAGGACGAAGGACGATTTGTGTATAGTAACTCCGACCGAAAGATCAGCTCTCTCTCGAACCTTAATTGTCTGACCCTAGAAATTTCTTTTGGAGCATGCATATTAAGAGCCAATGGTTTGAGCATCTTATGAATGAGAGACGTGGACGTCATACCAGGAATGGATTGGTTAGAAGAGAACCATGCTACCATTCGATGCAAAGATCAAATTGTGTTTTTGAACAGTCTGGAAGAGAACCAGTATACTTGCACAGAGTACGGAAAGGAATAAGGATTCCCCATAACTTCCGCAATGCAAGCTTATCATTTGGCCAGCATAAAAGATAGTCAAACTTTCCTTGTGTACCTGAATGAGGATGACAAGAAAGACATTACTGTCAGCGACGTATAAGTCACAAGGGAATTCGAAGATGATTTTCCCGATGAGCTACCTGGATTGCCGCCAGATAGGCAATTGGATTTTGTTATCGATCTTAAGCCAGGTGCAGCTTCTATCTTAAAAAGCTCCATATAGGATGACCCCTAAGCAACTGCAAGTGTTAAAAGAGCAGTTACAAGAATGTTAGATCTAGGATTCGTTCGACCAAGTGTATTGCTTTGGGGAGCACTTGTCTTGTTGTGAAGAAGAAAGATGCATCTATGAATGCGCATTGATCACCGAGAGTTGAATAAATTCACTCTGAAGAATAACTATCCACTCCCAAGAATTAACGATCTCTTTGATCAACTAAAGGGAGCAAAGTTTTTTTAGATTGACCTTAGATCTAGATATCAGTAGCTTAAGATCTGTTCAACGGATATTCCGAACAAGATATGGCCACTATGATTTTGTAGTGATGCCTTTTTGGATTGACAAACACGCTAGCAGTATTCTTGGACCTTATGAATCGCGTGTTTCATTCGTATCTTGATAATTTTGTCCTAGTCTTCATAGATGTCATTCTTGTCTACTCAAAAAGTGATGAGGAACATCGAGAGCATTTGAGAACATCCTTGAAATCCCTCCGAAGGGAGAGACTTTATGCCAAATCCAGTAAATGCAAATTTTGGTTGAAGGAAGTGATTTTCCTAGGACATATTGTATCTGCGGAAGAAATCAAAGAAGATCCAGCTAAGATACAAGCTGTGAAGGAATGGGAAGCTCCTAAAACCCCGAACGAAGTTCGAAGTTTTATTGGACTGGTAGGATATTATCGCAGATTCATTGAATGATTTTCCAAGATCGCCAGACCAATGACGCAACTCTTGAGAAAAAGAATCAAGTACACGTGGACTAAAGAGTGAGAAGCGAGTTTCTAGCACTTGAATGAACTCTTAACCACTGCCCAGTCTTGGCAGTACCAGAAGCAGATGAACTGTATACAGATGCCTGCAAGAATGGTCTACATTGTGTCTTGATGCGAGAAGGCAAAAATAATTGCGTATGCATCACGTCAATTGAGGACACATGAATTAAATTATTTTTTAAAGTTTTAGGAAACTACTAAGTCTATTAAAATACTAAAACTATTCTAATATGTTGTGGTATCGTAATACAAAAAGGACAACTATATTTTTACTCATTCATTCCTCACAATAGTTGATTTTTGTAAAAAAAAAATATAATGTTTGCAAATTATAATTTGATTTAACATGTAACGAATTATATTTTAATTCACAATTTTTGAAACAAAACATATAAAAATAATTTTAATTCAAATAACATCCAATATTTCCCCTTTTCTACAATTAGGGCACAATAATTAAATATGGCATTAGATTGGGTGCACTATAATTAGTCAAATCTTGTATAATTTTATATAATCAGTTTTATAAATTAGAAGAGACACCCCTAGTTCCTTTGGATGCGGGGAGATCCTTCGTTGCTTCCAATTGCATATCTGCCATTTTGTCCATATTTGCTCCACAATTGAATACTCTATATTCATTCTGCTACCAAGTTTGTCATTTCACACCGCAACGGACAAAAAAAATACAATTTTCCCACGAATCAATAAGACATCATTATTCCTTTGTTTTATCATCAATCCTTGCTCTTGAATTTGTATGTCATTGTTTCCACTTGCAAAATTCTCACATTCCCCTCTTTCCATAACATGAAGTTTAGATCAGTTATTTTTTTGTTTACCCAATATTGCATGACAACCAACATTGACCCGTCTTTGAATTAATTTAGATTTTTTTCTTATTATCTTCAAATTTATTTGTCTTGATTACAAAATATATTTGAAAAGTATTTGGATTCTACGATAAGCATATTCTATTTTGTATTTTCTTCAAATCACTTTTAAAAATAAACTTAATTTCTTTTAAAATTTTATATTCTTCTCAATAGTGCTCCTCATTCTTGATCACTTTATAAATTAGTGTTACATGTCGAATTAGATTAATTTTCACAATACTTTATTGAAAATATGAATGAATATTTTTTATTTTTAGATAAGAATTTTTTTTCTTTTCAAGGAATAACTTTTTGAACAATTTAGTTATATAAATTCAAACAATCTTAAATAGAAAGACTCACTGTGTAGTGAAAAAAGTGTCGAAATTCCTTGCACTTCAATCCATTTAATTTAATTTTAAGTTTGTGAAATCTTTTTGCTGAAATATAAGAATGTTTACATGATGATTTCATTTCAAGTGGGACTTGAAATTTGGGTGAATTGCAACCGCATAAGAAATAATCATGATTTTATGTTGATTCAAAGAAAAATTCCGAAATAAAAGAAATACAAAGAATATAAAGATTTTTGAACAATTTAGTTACATAAATAATACAATCTTACTGAGTGACTCGCTGAATAAAGTGTCGAAATTACTTATCTTTTTGCTTAAACGTAAAAATATTTCCACGATGATTTCATTTCAGGTGGGACTTGCAAATTGGATGAATTGGACCCACAAAGAATTTATCATCATGCTTTTATGTAAATTCAAAGAAAAATAAGGAAATAAAAGAAATACAAAAAAATATAAACATTGTAGAAGAAAATGAAATGCGTTTGTCAAACTTTTGTTATTTTATGTATATAAATTAAGTTTGCACGATTTACCATATTTGTGGTGACTTGCGTGTGTGTGTTTGTGGGGGAGGATATAGAATATGGGGTTTATTCTCAAACAATAAATATGCAAGGTTATATTCATGTTAGTCGCAGTAAACTATGCAAATACATTAATAATAAAGCGGAAACACTTATTGTACACTGCTCTACTTAATATATATATATATATATATATATATATATATATATATATATATATAGAGAGAGAGAGAGAGAGAATTTTCGTGAGCTACAAGAATATAATATACCCTAATTGGGTGTACGAACCCTACGGTTGAATTTATAAAATTAATTAAAACTATAATAAATTAAAATTATAAAAAATAAATGATTAACAAAATAAAATTTTATTAAAGAAACATAAAAATATATGTTGTAGCTCACAGAAGCTTACCATAAGGTGGGCAACATATTATATATATATATATTATTTCACTAGTGCGTTGCACAAAAATATTAGATTTAAGTATTGTTAACAAATTATAAATATATCAAGTGTTTGATTTTAGTAAACCAGTTAATGTCACATTTAGATATAAATATTATATATATAATAGTTATTTATTTGATACATAGGATAAATGATATAAGTTTCCAACCTTATGTACCACGTTATGTATTTTTAACATAAATTATAATTTAAATAAAATAAAAAAATTAAATTGATGAACCCATGGTTTATATTTTTAATATATAGATAGTACTAATTTTAAGTAACATAAAAAGTCAAACTGATACACTCACATTTTATATAGTTTAGCATAAAATTAAAAAATTAAATAAAATAGCATAGAAAAAATTGAACTGATGCACCCACATTTTAAATGTTAACATATGTTGTTCTTTTACTAATTTAAATATAAATTATAAAATTGTAGGGCTTGAGTCTACGATGGACAACACGAGTTGCCATTAATGAATTTCTTGCCAAGGATCGTTCTTAGGATGCCAGGAACAAATTTCAATTAAAAAACTATGCGAACCTATGCATGCTCCTACAATATTAATTGCAGAGGAGGGATTAGAGAATACCTGATTTCACCGTTTGATCTACAGATCTAGATCGGAGTCAATAACGATGAAATAACCTTAGATCTGAGATAGAACACCGGCGATGGATAGTGGTTCCTACAGATCTGATCTTCTGATCTGTTCCCTTGCTCCTTGGAAATATGGTGAGGATTATCTACCAAGTTGAATCCGAGATCTGGAGGAGACGATCAATTTCTCCCACCGGATAGCCGCCGCTGTTTCTCTCTCAATTACAGTCAATATACTGAAATTATTAGTTGATCTGATAGAGAGAATGCCTTTATATAGTGTTAGGGTTTTGAGAAACCCTAACCCTAATGGGCTGTGAGCAGTTCCCTACCAGGAATCATATGCCTATGTACTCCACAGTATTCGAGTGATGGCTCAATAAACCTAGCTCTGTTCTAGTTGAGTTATCTCCTATGTCTACGGGAGTAACACAATTGCCTAGAATCCCCTCGGCCTATATCTCCTGTCGGTTTCCATAGGTGGGATGTTTCTATTCACTGTCGTGCTCAAGAAACGAGTAAGAACAGGATTAAAGACAAGAACAGATTTCAGCAAAACCAAGCATTAACATATATTCAAGATCAAATCAAAAATCCACAACCCAAGTGCAAAATAACTTAGCTCATATTTAAACTAAAAATAAAATAAAACTTAAACATGTTCTAGCTATCATTCAATGTATTGGCTCAAAACATAAATTAAAGAAGCAAGAAAACCAGCAACATTGTGCCCAGCTGCTGCTGCTCTTCTCCTTCCTCCATCTCTGCACAGCCCCCCCAAGTTTCCTCTCTCTAAAAATGTGGCTTGTTTTGGAAGAATGGTGTTTGTCCCCTTTTCTTGTGCCCTACTTTATCCAACAAAGTGTGTGCTGCCTCTTTTGCCCTTGTGTGTTGTCTCCAAAATTCGAGTGACACTTGTCAAGCTAGAAACAGCCCTGAAAAGCACCTTTTCTTTTGTGACAACAAAGTGGTCCCCCCTATGGTGCAGTCTCTCAGCTCCCAGTAATGCTACTCACATGCTCTAGCATAACAGTCAGCAGATACTCTTTCACTCATTTAGCTTGAAACCTAGTCAATCTCACTCATTTTCCTTGCAAAACAACTAAAAACAACAAAACACAACTATACAAGACACACAATGCAAACAAAGGTAAATACAACACAATTACAACCTAAAACGGGTTAGAAACACTCAAAGGAACATAAAAGTCACCAATAAAACACTAAAATAATAACTCCTAAAGGGAGTTATCAGCAGTTCATGGGCCAGACCAGGGACTAGATGCAAATAATAAAGTGGGCCCTCTTTATTAATTAATCCTTCCTTATTCAACCCAGAACATAATTAATTAATAAAATATTTTTAACCTTCACCACGGTAGCAATGCTGACTCGCCCCTTTATTACCACATTATTAGGAACGGGTTGCACCAAACTAACATGATCCACATATTTAAGGTTTTAGACATTCATTAATTAATTTGGCTTATGACAATCAGCCACAATTAATTAATCTCTTATTTCGTGAGTAATACCACTCACACCTTTTCACTAATGTCTGAATTAAATAATTCAACCTGCAGGGTTTAGCATAATGAACCTTGTGAGCTCCTCAGGGAATGTCACCATCCTGAAACGGATATGCTTACCTAAACGTCGAGACTAAGCAGGCCACACACAAATTGCCAACACCCAAAATACAAGTATTAGAGTACATGTAAGACTCGCCACTCTAGTAAATCAAAATGTGGTCAATCTGTGTGTGCCCCTTATCCTTCAGTTAGGTTTAAGATCATAGGAAGTATGTTAGAGATCTGGCTCATTCGTCTGTCAATGAGAATGGCACATCCCACTGTTGATCCCATCAATACATAACCATGTACCAACACATCAAGTAGCTAGGATAAGCCCACTTATGAATCGATGTGCCGCAGCTTAGACCGACAGCCTATCCAGGGACCGTCTCAGCTGTGATACTATTTATATCTCGCTAGGTCAAACGACTCATATGATCCTCTGTGATCTCCTACACACCATATGATCATCCCTATAGGCGAGATAATAGGATATTATGGTTCGTTGTATGTTTGTTTCATCAGACAGCAAGCATTGTTGTGGCAACATATATATGAAGACCAGTGTACAAAACACTTAATCATATATGCTTTCATCATACAATCCCAACAAAAATAACATGTGATATTTCGCTATAATTTTATATATAAATTTCTATAGTTATATTTGTAATTACATCAATGAGTTGCTTATCAATCGTTGTAGCACATATTATATATAATTCAATATTTTAAATTATAAATATAATTAATTTGTTTCGGATTCACAAAAATTAATATATAAGTTATAAAAAAATTTATAAATTATAAATATAAATAATATGTTAACTAATGTTATATTAATCTATCTTATTAATTTATTAAATATTACTATCTAACAATTTTTTAAAAATATAATTTTGAAATAATTTTTTTTGTAATCATCATTTAAGTTTGCATGCTAGTGTACAAATTTTATTATAGCTTGATTATCGAATTTATATAAATTATTGAAATATTGGTAAAAAAATAAAATATTTTGTTGACAATTAATGGAGATAATTGTCTTTTATTATGGAACATAGAAATTGAAAATAAGACCGACTATATTTATAGTACAAAATTGATTATTATGATGAGTATTAATTAAAAATAAATTATAATGTATTTAAATAAAATAAAACAATATTTCTATTTAATGGAATAATTGTTCCCAATTTTTTATTTAAAATAATTGAAGAGATAATTTTTGTGTAAAAAAAATAAAAATTTATATACTCCCTCTGTCCCACATCAATTGTTCCACTTTCCTTTTTCGTCCGTCCCACTTCAATTGTCCAATTAGTTAAAAATGTAATTTTTCACACTCAACAATAAAATATTAATTCCAATCAACTTACTATACACTCACACTCATTCGCTATTGTGCCCGGTCAACCCAGGACAATTGGAGGGAGTATATATTTATATGTTGAGGGTGGGAGTTAGAACACAAAACCTCTTGGATGCAGAAACTTATATTCAACACCTTAGACCAACTTTACCAATTCAACAATTTTGACAATTTTGTTTAAAAATATTGATATACATTTTTCTATAGTTTTGGTCGGAATAGTTATTATCTCATTTTTTGCTTTAGTATGTATATAGATTTAATTGAAAAAATAGATAGTTGGTATTTCATTTGAAATTTTTTTGCATAATTTAAAGTATATTTGTAAATCGTAGCTTTGGCCAATTTATTGCTCAACACAAACTCTAGTGAAACTATTAAATATGATTATATAAAAAAAAAATATTACTCCCTCCGTCCCATTGAAGTAGTCCCACTTTCCTTTTTTGTTTGTCCCATAGAATAGTCCCATTTTCCTAAAATGGCAACCTTTTTCACACTCACCAATAAAATATTAATTCCACTACACTCACAACCCTTAATTCCCGTGCCGAAAAGAAAAGGGACTACTTCACCGGGACGGAGGGAGTATATAAAATAACGGTTGGCAAAAGAGGATCCATTTCTGGATTTGGGCGGGAGATTTAGATTCATATAATAATAACTATAAAAGGGGCACAGCACAGCTTTGACTTAATTGGGGTTTCGAAAATCGAACGAGGGCTTTAATTGATTTCTGATCATCTCATCTGGGTTGCAGAGAAATCCAAATTCAAGACGACACTCCTCCGGTTCCCTCTCCCTCTCTCTCTCCTGAATTCATTTCATGTACGCTACGCATACTTATCTTCAGCCAAGAAAATTAGAAGGTTTGTTGAAGTTGTGATTCTTGAAATATTAATTTCCCACTTCATTTCATTCTGTCAAATATTTTAAACTTTATATCAGTAAAATGTGGTGGTGATATTGTTTGATCGCAGCAAGAAACGAGTAGGAAAATGGTATCACCTTACGATTATCCAAGTGCATATATAGTTCACCCAGAAGGGCCGATGCCGGCCGGTATGCAGCCTGAAAGGCCGTCGCCACATATTTTAAGGACAATGTATATTACTAATCCCATGTACTCAGGTGATAAACTTGAAGTATGGCCGCATGCGAATTATCTGGGCGACCCGAAAGATGCTGCTGCTCCATCGGTAATCGAAGCCCACGTTGTCGGAGAAGTTGTTTTTGCAATGGCCGGTGACAGATTTTCGGTATCGTTTCTTATTTTCAAGATTGAAGACTGAGTTATGTTATGTATGTTTAATTTTGGAGAAGAAGAGAAATGAACACTATTAATTAATTAGGATATATATATACCATCTTCTTGAATAATATTCATTGCAGCTGAACTTTTTATAAAGGGCCGGCATGGTTGTTTGAGTTTAATATTCAAGATTATTGTTAATTTCTTTCATTGATTGAAGATGAGTTATCAATTCATTAATTATATATCATGCAACTGTTGTTTCCAATTCAAATCAAGATGTGATGAGCATGAGCTACGTACGCACATTCATGATATATATATATATATGCATACAACTGATTATATTGCATTGATGAATGTTATTTTCATGGCATGCAGTATACCCCGGTATTGTCGGTGGATCCCAGGTACCTTCCTCCTCCACCCGTTCTTCCACGTCCTTACTATCCAAGTCATCCTCCTCCTCCACCTGCTCCTCCACGTCCTGACGATAGTCCCTCACTTCCTGATCCTCCTCCTCCACGTCCTGATCCTCCTCCACCTGCTCCCTCACTTCCTTCTGCTCTTGCACGTCCTTTTTATCCTCGCTCACTTCCTTCTCCAAGTCATGATCCTCCACCTGCTCCCTCACTTCCTTCTGCTCTTCCACGTCCTTACTATCCTCGCTCACTTCCTTCTCCAAGTCATGCTCCTCCACTTCCTTACTATCCTCCCTCACTTCCTTCTCCAAGTACTCATGCTCCTCCTCCTCCATTTCCTTACTATCCTCCCTCACATCCTTACTATCCTCCCTCACTTCCTTACCATCCTTCCTCACTTCCTCACTATCGTCCCTCACCTCCTTACTACTCTACTTCTCAAACACCACAGGTATATATATATATATATATATTAGTATTACGTACCACATCAACTTTTTCATTTCCTTTCTGCTGTTTCTTATTAATATATATATATATATATATATATCCTTGCTATTACATTAATTGCAGCAAAACATGAGGAATGCTGCACCAAGCAGTTCAAGAGCAGAGCCCGTGAGCTCCTCTCAAAACCCTAGCAGTACTCCATCCCAGGGAGTTCACCCTTCAACCTTCAGATTTTCCAGAACTGATCAATAGTCAGAATAATTCTAAAGGAAAAAAGAAACAACGTTGATGAAATTACTGCAGAATGCTTGATTGAATATTCTTGCTCATGTGACATGCATATATGTTTGAATTCATGATAATAATAATAATAATAATGCAAGATCAGGATTCTCTAGATGATAGATCTGATTCTTCTCTACACAACAAATTATAAATGTGAGTGCTTCAAGTCATGCCATAATCTTGTTTCATATTTTCATGTTCTTGATTCTTGGGCGAGTTCTAGCTCGACCAAGCTTTAGACCCTAGCATGAAGAGTTAGAGATTTTGATTATTTTTTTTAAAGTTCATTTTTCATATTCTTTGTTCAAGACTTACGAGTCGTGTTGCTAGCTAGGGAGACTGACTTGTATGCATTCTAACAAAGTAACATGCCATTATATTTATTTGCATGAATTGATTTTGAAGTAATACTTTGAATTTATTTTATTGAACTACTTATTCATTTAATAGTTTTATTATTTTGTCATAGTTTAACAGTAGACTAATTTTAGTTAATTGCGTAAACAGTGGATGAAATACTAAATTATTTCCTTTTGTCACAGTTTAACAGAAAGATTAATTTAGTTAATTAATTTTGTAAACAGTATTTGAAATGCAAAAGTAGTGGAAGGAGTATTATTTATTTATTTTTGAAAGACTGTAATATCAAAATTTTAGTGCTTAATTAATTATTTAATTTTATATTAGTATTTTTGAGATTGATAATTAATTTTTGTCACTATTTATTAATTTATGTTACTAATATACATGTTAAATTACTATGGAATATTAAGACCATGAAGATATTTCAGACCTAAATATTTATTAAAAATATAGTAAATATGTCTATTATCTTAGATCTTAAATAACAACTATTAACACAAAAAAGGATAGATTTTTTTTATAATTTCCTTGTAAAGTTTAGTTTTTAGATTCATTAAGTAAAAGTTAAGTTTACTCTTATTGTTTTATTGGTTTTTTTATTTGAATCTATTTTTAAAAACTAAATATTTCATTTTCATATTTTTTATGCACTATAAATATTATTAAAAGTCGAGAGTCTAATTGATTAAAATAATTATGAAGGATTTAATATGCTTTCGTTAGAATAATTAAATGGTTATACTATTTTGTTGTCCATTACAAAACACTAGTATTCTCTAAAATAAATATTACATAATTTTTTATGTTATTTTTCTTTAATATTTCATCTATTTTATATATATTCTATCACTAGATATTTCATTAAACTATTTAATTTTATTCTAAGATTACTAATAAAAAATTATTATTTTTATGCATAAATTAAATTTGCTACGAAGCTCATCTCATTCGTGAAATATTAACTATTGGGAAGATCTTGGGTTAGGCAGGCCTAAACGTTTTAGGCGGGTTTTATCCATTAACTCAAGCCCAAACCCATATAATATACCCTAATTGGGATTAATAAACCCTATTTGGAATCAGTCAACCAATTTGGGTAGGATAAAACCCGCCAAAACCGTTTAGGTCTGCCTAACGCAAGTTTTTGCCTTAACTATTAAGTATTAACCTATTTTTTTACTCCATGATAAATATTAAACATTATCATTTTAATATGCACAATAAATTACTGTTTCTTAATGGAGTATATAATAATGCGAAGTTTTAAAATTTTCAATTGTATCACTTTTTTCCAAATGCACGTACAAGAACATCCTAATTTAATTTTTAAAAAAAAATTATTTACTGATTTGTTCAAAAATCGTCAAGCAATGCAGGGAAGAATTTTAATTATGTTGAATTTCATGTGTACTCTTATATAGAAAAATGATATGCTATAAGATAGCAACCCGTGAGCACCAACAGTATAATATACTATAATTGGGTGGATAAACTCTATAGTTAAACTTATAACTACATATTAACATGCAAATCAGTGGCGGATGTATGTAGTAAAATGGGGTACACTTGTACCCCAAAATTTTATTTTATTGTTATTAAATTATATATATTCATTATTATTTATATATTTTTTCTTATTTATTTTATATAATGTACCCCATTTTAATTTTATTTATATATTATATCTCCAATTATAAATTTCTGAATCCGCCTCTGAAGCAAATATATAATAAATTAATGTTGCCTTCTCAAATTTACATCGCCAAAGTTTTGCTACAGTCGTATGTTTTAAATAAAGCAGTTAGTTTTGGCATATATTTGAAGGAAAGTTCCTATTCTTATTTATATTTTGTATTATGCATAATTCATAATATATTTAATAAATAAAAAGAAATTAAGGTTATAAACTTATAAATTATAATCTTGAATTAATAACTTGAGAGCCCAATCAAAATCCATGTTGGGCCAAGTCCATTCAATGCAAAAAAAGAAAAATTAAAAATAAAAAATAAAAAACGAAAACGAAAACAAGGAAACATTTTTTCTTCTAGGGTTTATAATTTCTGTGGGATATTGAAGCGCAAAACCACCGATTCGCAACAATGGCGAAGGGTAGGAACAAGAATAAAAGTGGCTCGACTGCAATGGCTGTCGATTCGTCTGAAGTCGATTATATACCCACGGACAATCCTCAAGGTCGGAACTCTACGTTTATTGCTTTTTTTGTATCTACGCTGTGATTAGGACTAACTCTGTTTCTGCAATTCATTTATTCTCAGCCATGGACACGTCCGAGACTGTAGCTAAAAGCGCCCCTGTTGCTGGATTGACCCTCAGGTTGGCTTAACTTCTGCTTCTAATTCTTTTCCTTCGTTGAAGATTATTTTCCCCAACGATAGCTTAATTCAACTGTTCCTTGCTTCATCTATGGCAATAAAGGTTGGGTTGGTTGATGGGAAATTCGCGGTAATTCTGAGGAATTGGATTGAAGTATTTTTCTGAGTAACTTCAGCTCTACATTCTGTTTCATTTGAATTTTCAATATATTTGTTTAGTTATTTTATTATGATAAAATTAATTTATATCCAAAATGATAAAGAAGAAAATCGTAGCTTTGGAAAATTGCAGAGCCGTTTTTGGTGTTTATGCTGTTCAGTGCGCATATATTACAGCAAGAAACTCTAGTATATAATAAACCACTATTTTTGCAGCAAAAATTTATTTTAGATTTTAAAAATAGCTATAAGAATAGACATGAAAACAAGGTGAAACTATAGCAACAGATTTGAAATCGAAGTCTGAAGAGGGTTTAGGGGTTGTCATCTCTCCCTCACTGGTCCCTGCCGCCCTCTCTCTTTCTCTCCAGAGGAATGGAGCTTAACGGATGCAGCCGCCTAGTGCCTAGACGTTATAACCTTACTTATACTCGTATTTGGATTGTTGACATAAATGATTTTATAATTACAACTTGTGACTAATTCTTAGAGCAACTTTTCTGCCGGCTAAATTTTTTTACTTAACTGAAATGGGTGAGGGATGATTACCTTTAATTTAAGGAGTAGTGGATTAATGATGGGGTCGAATTTAGTGTTGTAATGCAATTTTTTTTATAAAAAATATAATGCATTAGTTTAAAACTCGTGTACCTAGATGTCCCAAGGTATTCGAACCCATGACTGAAATGGGTGAGGGATGTCACAGTCAAAGTGCTTTCATCACTGCGCCCTGAGTGGTTAACATTGTAATGCATATTTGTTAATCTTACTTGTTTTTGTAATGAACATTGTACTTTCTTTGTTTGATTTGGTTAGAGCTTTGGTGGTGTAATGTTTTACCTTAGATGTTTCTTACGCACGTACTTCTTGAGTTTTGTACACCCTATACGATACAACTAAATTCCAGAATGCGGCTTAGCAAAGGTTTACATAGAAATCAACCGTGGATCGTTGATTACAAACAAAATTAGCTATCTCATGAGCTACAACATTTTGGCTTCTAGAACACAGTCAAATTCTTACTTTAGGGTTTAGCCATTATTAACCAATTGAACATGGGAGCTTGCTAGGATTGAAGTATCTATCTGTTTTCCTTTGAAATAAATATCCAGTATTTGATTTATGATTGTGCAGGAAAGTGAATAAAGGGAGAGCCATGAAGAGATCAAAGAATGTTCGGAAGATGAAGGCTGTAGCTAAAGCTGTATCTAAAAGTGAGCAATCATTAGAGAAAACATCAAAAAGTGAGACCAAGATATTGAGGACTAAATCTGCCAAAAATCTTTACCAATAGTCTTGTCAAATGTTCATCAGAGTGTATACTATTTATTTTTGTTTGTTGGTTTATGCTTTGAGGGAGCTTCTTCTTGCACCTATGAAGTCCATTCGGCCCAGAAATATTAATTAGGTTGATTGTTTCACTCATGTATCTTCCAAAAAAAGAAAAAAAATATGAGAGTTTGTTTTCTGAATCCGCAAGAGAGTGCTCGAGTTCTCCCAATAACTATAAATCACAGCATGCCTGAATTTACATGATGTTTGCAGTATTGTTCACTTTGACCTAACTAATTCGCTGCTGCCGCGGTTGCTTGCTACTTCACTCGATTACACAGTCACAAAGGGTTATTTGTCTATTGGATGAACTAGTTTAGTTTGATTTGAGGATTTCATAATGAGGGGATTGAAATCATTTCCAATAAATTGGTGAATTTTATTCTTATTTGCAAAACTAAAATTTCTTTATCTTATATAATTTTTTAATTAGTTTTTTTTATTAATTTTTATTTGAATCATGTCAATAAGTAAAATCACATCGTTTATCATTCTCTTTGAATGAAAAACATGCTTTTCATGTGTTGGATTTAATACAATGCGACTTACGGGGTCTGATCGACTCAGGTCTCTTCTACAAGAAATTATCGATACCATGTTGCCTCTATTATGAGTATTCCTGCTTCACATTGTTGTATCCTCTTGGTTTTAAATCGAATTTTCCTGTTGTGCTTGGACAATTTATTGCTTTCGTGAAAAATCAATTTAATTGCACTAAGAAATTTTAGTATGATGGTGGTACAAAATTCACTAATAATATTGTTCAAGCTCTCTTTCGTGATAAAGGGATTCAACATCCTATCTCTTGCCCTTACACGCCTGCACAGAATAACCGGGTTGAACGGAAACATCAGCACATAACTAAAACCAGTTTGTGCATGCTCTTTCATGCTCGCTTTTTGTTTTCAGTGCTGCAGTTTATACTATCAACCGGTTGCCTTCTTCTGTGTTGGATGGTCATTCTCCGTTCAAAGTTCTTCTTGGTGTTGTTCCAAATGGAAATTTTCACCCTTTTAGTTGTCGGATATTTTTGTGTATTCTAGATTATGCTGCAAACAAATTCTCCCCGCACGCCGACTCTTGCATTTTTATGGGATATTCTTCTAATTATAAAGTTTTCAAGTGTATTGATCCCATCACATCTCACATTTATGTCACTCGGTATGTCTGGTTTGATGAAACTTATTTTCCAGCTACTGGTGATTCCTCGCCCACCAAATTGTCTGAGCTTGATATTTCCACGTTCTTAGAGCCATGTAAAAAACCACAGTCTCCTCCCAGCTCGCATCCAGCTCCTGCATCACCGATATATTCTCCGCCATGCACAATTTGCTCTCGCCATGAGCATGTTACTCCAACTCCCATTGAGAACGTTGTTGTACCATTGCCATAATAGCCACCTCCCATTGCCGCAACACCTATACCGGACGATGCTCCATCCAATTTAGCTCCCCCTGACCACCATATGATTACTCGCGCGAAAGCTGGAAGGGTCCACGGGAATGAATGGGAAGATCGAAAGGTTGGAAGATAAAGAAAGCTTTCTTGTAGTTCCGCTTCTTCCTCTAAAAATGAAGAAAGACTTGTCTTGGATACTCCAAACCTTGGGCCAACCAAGAAAAGCATGGGAGTTTTAGGCGTCATAGATTTATTCTCTTATTAAATTTCTAGTTTTATCGTCTCCCCAATATGAGATAGGTCGCAGCTATAGTCAGAACTCAAACTAAGCCTTTTAATCTTATTATATTATGAAATTGCTTTATTTTCAAAGGAAGTCTCTTTGTCACACAATACGAAATAATTCTATCTGCCTGACGCCTGAATATGCTTCGTTCCAGAAAGTAAGATAAATAGCAATAGTTGTTTTTCCAGTTTGCCGGTCCCCGATTATAAGTTCTCGTTGACCACGACCTATAAAAACCCGGCTATCTACCGCTTATAACCCTATTTGCATAGGCTCATGCACAAATTTATGTTTAATAATTCCAGGGGCTTTCACTTTGACACGTCTTCGCTCGTGAGCGCTAAGAGCCCCTCTTCCATCAATAGGTACTCCCAAGGCGTCGACCACACTTGAATGAATTAGTAACAACAGATTAGTGGAATGAGGGATCAAGAGATAGATAGGGGGTAATGGCCTATCAATCATTGGTGGACATTCCCTTTTTCCAGTCACGGAGCTCTCAACTGAGATGTTCAGGTGGGAAGCTTCCGTGGAAGTAGCCAACTAGAACCATAACAATTTCACATTTATTTGACATGCGTAGAACAAAAGATCTTTCTCGATCAATCCCCTTGCCCCTCATTATTCGAGAATCAGAAAATTTCAAGTTTGAAGTTTTTAAGCCTCTCCATATTGCTGATTTTGGCTCGACAATCTACAACATGCTCTTCTCACTAATTTTGATCCACGAGGATTCAAATTAGCTTTGAAGTTTCCTCATTAGATTGTTGTAATGGATGAGGAAATGCACGCCCTTTGCGCCAACAAGACTTGGTCTCTTGTTCCTTGTCCTCCTGGAGCTAACATTGTTGGCTCCAATGGGTATTTCAAACGAAATATATTTCTTATGGAATGCTCGATCGACATAAAGCACGGCTTGTGGCTCAAGGCTGCTCTCAGATTCCTAGCTTTTACTTCTCACATACATTCAGTCTGTTTGTGAAAGTCGCGACAATTTGCGTCATCCTCTCTCTCACCGTTCATCGTCGCTAGCCTCTTCATCAGTTAGATGTCAAGAATGCTTTCTCAAATGGCATTCTCACCAAGCCTATTTACATGGTGCGACCACCCGGTTATGTGGATCCTCAATTTCACAATCATGCTTGTCGTTTATCCAAAGCTCTTTGCAGTCTACGACAGGCTCCACGTGCTTGGTTGCAACGACTGCATGACTTTCGCTCATGCATCTGGTTTGTCTCTAGTTGATCGGACCCCTCTCTTCATATTCAAGGATGGTACGTCCTAATTAATCTCATGTATGTTGATGACATTATTTTGACCGGTGACAATCCTGCCTTTCTATCCCCTTTTATCTCGCAACTAAATGGTGAATTTGCAATCAAAGATTTGGGATGGTTGAATTATTTCTTGGGTTTGGAAGTTAATGACACTAGCGATGGTTTCTTTCTCTTTGCAGGGAACCGTGCTGAGAAGGCTGGACAATAATGACAAGAAAATACCAACTGCATGGAAGGCAACGTTTTGACGGAGCCTCATGAAGTTTTCTTTTTCCTTATGTTTTGATGCATAAAGTACTTTTGAGAGTTTTGTTTTGGGCCGTGTTTTTCCGGCAAGATAAATGTTTATCAGCTTCGTATGGATATTTTGTTATTTATGATGGTTATTTTTTTCTATCATTGTGATAACTGCAGTTTAGCGGTTAGCCAAATAAATTTTTACACCCGTAGGTGGTCGATCCCACAGGGACTGTGCAACGATAAATCTAAAGTACTAGTCATAATTCTTAGAACATAGATGTTTGAGGAAATTGAAAAGGGGTTTTGTTTTGGAAATTAAAGATGACAATTGCAAGAAATTAAAGGGTTTTTGAAATAATTAAAGAAAACACAGATCCTAGGGCTGATAATCTAATCATCAACA
>JAPKLW010002177.1:84809-109938 GCA_026898455.1 Plectranthus barbatus
ACAATGGAGAAAAATATAGATAAGTGAGTATAAATATGAGCTTATCACATTGGTAATAACGATGTTGTCTATTGTGGGATACTGATTAACTCTCTTTATGTTGCTTACTTTCGTCAAAACCATCCATGAAAGTTGCATGTATTTCATCAGATATTGATAATCCTAGAAAGAGAAAGTTTATTTGTTCTGATAAGGATCTTACATATCTCTAACACTTAAGACTGGGTCACATCAACTTGAAGCCGATTCAGCGACTTGCAGATGATGGTACATTAGACTTAGTCTGGCTTGTACCTTATCAAGTCTGTGAATCCTGCATCGAGGGAAAGATATCCTCTAGGCCTTTTAAGGCTAGTCAATCTCGAGCAGAGGATGTGTTGGAATTGATCCATTCTGACTTATGTGGGTCCATGTCCACACAGGCTCGTGGATGGTATGAGTACTTCATCACTTTCATTGATGACTACTCGAGATACGAATACATTTACCTGCTTTGCTACAAGTCTGAATGCTTTGAGAAATTCAAAGAGTTCAAGGCTGAAGTAGAAAAGAAGGTCGGGAAAACTATCAAGTCATTGCAATCTGACCATGGTGGCGAATACCTCGGGAATGAGTTCCTACAATATTTATCTGAACATGGGATTACATCCCAATGGACTGCAATGGGTACTCCCCAGCAAGATGGTGTAGCTAAAAGAACAAATAGAACTCTTTTGGAAATGGTGAGATCAATGATTAGTTATGCAAACTTACCTATTTCGTTTTGGGGATACGCATTGGAAACAACGACTTACATCTTAAACCAGGTGCCTTCTAAATCGGTTCCTAAGACACCCTGTGAACTCTTTCTTGGACGCAAACCCAGTTTGTGCAAATTCAGAGTATGGGGTTGTCCAGCACACGTGCTGACGAAGGAACCTGATAAGTTAAAAAATATGTCCAAAGTAATGTTGTTTATTGGGTATCCTAAGCAAACGAAAGGAGGTTACTTTTATTGTCCTGAGAGTCAGAGAATCGTTGTTAGCACCAACGCTAGATTTTTGGAGGACGAGTATGTAAGAAACCGCAAGACAAGGAGTGGTATAGTTCCTCAAGAAATTGAAGATGAGAATGCAATTCCTAGGGAAGGGAATGTGCGAACGCGAGTGCACCTGTGAGAGGTACAGCACCACCGGCGCGTTCTTCAGTGCAAGGTCCAGAACCACAAGTTGCTGCACCTAGGGGTGGGAATAGGCCAGGCCAGGCCAGGCTTTGACTCCGAAAGCCTGGGCCTACTACAAATTAAGTAGGCCTGAGCCTGGCATATTATCTATGATAGGCCATTACAAAGGCCTAGGCCTGGCCTTTTCAATAAAATATGCCGGGCTTGCAGCCTTTTAAAAGCCTGTTTGAGCCTATCTAATACAAAAAATTAATTAACTAAAATAAACATACATTTAAAAACTAAAATACAAATAACATAACTTCTCAATTTCAGAAAAATGCAATATACAATAAAGCACCAATCTTTGAATCTTGATGAAAACTTAATAACGTGATCTTCAATCTTGACAAATATAGATAACATATAATATCAATCTTTGAATAATAAAACTCTTAAAAACAAAAACTAATCTAATATATACAATATAATGTAAAAATTAAATATATCACCTATTTAAATAAAATTATTTAGAACCAACTATACATAATGTTAATTACTATGGCGAGAGAGCACAGTAACTGCAATGAAAAAGTGTACAACTTTTGGAGCTATCGCTTTCTCATTTGAGCACAAAAGGGAAAAAGATTGAAGTGAAGTGAGAAAGCACCATTAAATTCGTAGATGCATTAACTTATGAGCCAATATCGATCCAGTGAGTAAACACATTCAACGGTTAATATTTGAGACAGCAGAATCAAAGCCAAAATAGATCTTGTGATGAACTTGAAATCCAAAACGAAATAAAAACCTTAGAAGGCCATACAAAATGAGGATAACTGTTACTTTACAATGAAGGATTAATTTATAAGGCTCGGTAAGCATGTGTTTTCCTCCTATCCTTGGGTGTCTCAATACCTGGTGATCCATGTGGACCATACATCTGTAATAAAAACAGAGTGGGGTATCAAAGTTGAATATTTTGCTTGAGGAAATAAAAAAAATGAATCATGGATAGTCTGATAAAGGGGCCTTACATTGCTGACTGTTTGTTCCTAGGTAAGACCTCGAGTTTCAGGCTTGTGATGATGCCGCGAGCAAGAAAGAAAGTGCAGCAAGATAAATTAGTCTGAAAACAAAGTTAGATTCTTCCCATATTGAACCAGAAGCGTTTTGTGCCTCTCCCCCATCCATTGCTTCATTTAGAGCCTGTCATTCAACCATAAACAATGGTACTTGTCCCAGTTTCATTTTGAATCCTTTCTAAGATTTCGCTGGAAAAGAGAAGAGTGAAGCATAGAAAGAAAGAGTGGAAGAGGAAGAACGGCTCTAGTGCTTAAAATTTTAGGGTTTAGATATTTAAGTATGTATTTATATTTAATATAATATTAAGTCTAAATAATAATATTAAGTTATTATATATATATATATATATATATATATATATATATATTACTATTACTTTAAACAGGCCGGCCCGATAGACTTTCAAGGCTAAATCTTAAGCCTTGGCCTAGGCCTATATAACTATATAGGCTTTTTCAAAAGCCCAAGCCTAGCCTTCTAAACTAATAGGCCAGGCCAGGCCAGGCCCGAAGCAGGCCAGGCTATAGGCCCCTGTCGGGTAGCCTGGCCTATTCCCACCCCTAGCTGCACCAACTGCTGACACGGCACCGATGCCTCGTCGCAGTGGAAGAGTTATTTTCCAGCCAAAAAGGTACATGTTAATGGGTGAGTCCTCGAACTTGAGCCCTGAATGAAGACTCTAACTCACCCACCTACGAATAGGCAGTGAGTGACAAGGATGTTGAAAATGGTGCGTTGATTCTGGGATAGAGTCCATAACCGCTATGGATGTATACCAGAAAGTTGAGCTGCCTGATGGCTTTAGGGCCATAGGATGCAAGTGGGTACACAAGAGAAAGAAGGGAGCGGATGAAGAGATTACAACTTTCAAAGCCAGGTTGGTGGCAAATGGTTATAATCAGAAAGAGGGCATAGACTATGATGAAACCTTTTCACCCGTAGCCATGCTCAAATCCATCCGGATACTCCTTGCCATAGCA
Source organism: Plectranthus barbatus (assembly GCA_026898455.1). Taxonomy (NCBI): domain Eukaryota; kingdom Viridiplantae; phylum Streptophyta; class Magnoliopsida; order Lamiales; family Lamiaceae; genus Plectranthus; species Plectranthus barbatus. The sequence goes on from JAPKLW010002177.1 coordinate 88,017, forward strand.
GCGCATCTGGACCTCGAGACTTGGCAGATGGATGTCAAAACTACTTTTCTAAATGGTTACCTTGAAGAAGATCGGGATATCTATATGTAGCAACTCGAGGTTTACATGAGCAAGGGTGAATAACATCTTGTCTGGAAGCTTAAGAAGTCCTTGTACGAACTTAAGCAAGCTTCAAGGTCATGGAACTTACGTTTCAACGATGTGATTAAATCTTATGGATTTTCACAGTTGGAGAATGAAAGTTGTGTATACTGACTTTGTGTCAGTAGGAGCGTGGTTTTCCTTACACTATATGTGGACGACATACTCCTATTTGGAAACAACGAGGGAGTGATGTCGAAGATTAAGAGTTGGTTATTCGAACAGTCCCAAATTAAAGATTTGGGAGAAGCTGGGTACATCCTTGGGATTAAAGTTTTACAAGATTGTAAGAAAAGGATGATAAGCTTATCCCATGCATCCTATGTGGATACTGTGATAGCCTGGTTCAGCATGCAACTCGCCAAGAAAGGCTTGCTACCTTTCAAACATGGCGTACATCTTTCTACTGGACAGTGTCCTGAGACACAAAAAGAGAAAGATAAGATGAGTCTTGTACCATATGCATATGTGGTGGGTAGTCTCAAGTATGCTATGTTGTGTACCAGACCATATATCTGTTATGCCGTTGGCATGGTAGCCAGATATCAGTCTAACCCTGGACAGGCACATTAGACTGCGGTAAAGCACATCCTCAAGTATTTGAAGAGAACTAGGAATTTTTGTCTAGTTTATCAAACTGAGGATTTATGCCATGTGGCTTACACAGATTCGGATTTCCAAGGGGACCAGGATGTGAAGAAATCGAACGCAGGTTATGTGTTTACCTTAGGGAGGTGAAGATGTATCTTGGAGAAGCGCAAAGTAGAAATGCATTGCTGACTCCACCATGGAGGCAGAATATGTCGCTGTCTTCGAAGCTTCGAAAGAAGGGGTATGGCTCCGTACCTTTTAGAGTTGGATGTGATTCCAAGTTTGCCTAAGAGTATCACAATTCATTGTGATAATGCTGGTGCAGTGGCAAAATTCGAAGGAACCACGGACTCACAAGGCAAGCAAACGCATAGAGAGAAAGTACCACATCATACAAGAGATCGTATCAAGGGGCGATGTGCAGATCAAGAAGATTGACACTAGAGACAACCTAGCTGATCCATTCACAAAGTGCTTACCACAGAATGTTTACTAAAGACATATTCGTGGACTAGGTCTGAGGTGGATGCCTACCATTAACAATGGTTGATGTAATAGCTATGCTAGATAGACGCACTTACTCTAAATAGCGATGTTTTGTGTGTAAGTGGGAGATTGTTGGGTTTTGTATACAGAAAGCATTTATTACGATGAGTATACATTCAGCTTTATTTCCTATCTGCTAAACAAACTTACATGCGAGTAATAATGGAATCCTCTTATCTCACTGATAGGGACGATCATACGATGTGTTGTTGATTGTATAAGACAGTATGATCACCTGACCTAGTGAGATAAAAATATTATCACAACCGAGATAACGTTGAGGAAAAGTCTGTCGGTATAGGTTGTAGCATAGTTGGAAAGAAGTGATCTGTCTTGATCACTTGATATGTTGGTACGTGCGGTTGCGTATTGATTGGACCACAATGAGATGTATTCTTCTTTCTGACATCAGATAATACAAGATCTTGATCTTGATTGAGTCAAAACCCTAACAAAGGTTTAAGAGTATGCACAGGTTAACTGTTGCTTTGACTTGCCATGATGGAGAGCCTGAGTAACGTGCTCGTATACCCACATATTGGGTACCATCAGTTCGTGTATTATAGTCTGAGACTGGAGTTAGGTTACCATATCCGAGTAATAGGATGGGGACATTCCCTGAGGAGCTCAATAATGTTAATCGTGCTAAAGTCCTGCAGGCTGATTAAATTCAAGCACGAGTGATAATGTTTGAGTGGTACTACTCAGAAAAATTAGAGATTAACCAATTGTGGAAGCTTGTCAGAAGCTTCAATTAATTAATAAATGTCCAATAACATTAAATATGGGGATTCTCAAGTAAATGCAGCCCGTTCTCATACCGTGGTAATAAAAAGGTAGGTCAGTATTAATTCTGAGGTGAAAAAGAATTAATATTAATTAATTAATTTTGTCATGGGTTGTGAATATGGGAATTAATTAATTCATAGACCCACTTTATTATTTGCATTATGTCTCAGGTCTGGCCCAATTAAATATGCTGAAAGGAGCCCAGTAGCCCATTAGGGTTTCAACCCTAGATCTATAAATAGATGGCTCTCTCTCTCAAATTAAATCTCAGTTGAAAAATACAGAAACCCTAGATTGAGAGAGAGAGTGGGCGGCGCTTGTTGTGTTTGGGAGTAGAAGAAACTTGACTCTGTCATGTACAATCACAGTCCTGTGGAATCCTCACCAGTAGCAGGATTGTCCAGCATTGGGATACAGATCTAAAGATCTAATCTGGAGAACAACCTTTTCTTCTCTTCTCTATATCAATTAATTAAATCTTGAAATTAGATTTTTTCTAATTTCTTATTCCGCAGATTTAGTTAATTGGCGTGGTTGAATCGAGGGATTGAATTTCAAACGCGAAAGATCGGATCAGACCCTACGAAGTTAAGGTAAATTCAAAATCCACTGCATTAAATTCATAGGAGTATGCTTAGGGTTTATCGATGTTAATTGTTTACAATATCCATAAACGATCCCGGCTTATTCGGATTTGGCGATTCAGTTTGCCTCGTGAATAAATCCCTACAATATGCTCATGACATATTAAAGTGTTTCGACATGCTCGACTGTAAGCCGGTTGCTACCCCTCGCTGCTGGTTTATCTCTCACGAGTACTGGACCTTTGTTTTCGGATGTTACTCAGTTTTGGTTCATTGTTGGTGCTCTCCAATATCTAACTATTACACGGCCGAATTTATCTTTCGACGTCAATGTTATTAGTCAATTCTTGCAGGCTCCGACCGATGATCATTATCACGCTGTCAAGCGTATTCTTCACCATGTTAAAGGCACTATCAGTCATGGTCTTTCATTTTCTTATGGTTTTATTTGTGATCTTGTATCATATTATGATGATGATTGTGCTAGATGTCTTGACACTCTTTGCTCCACCTATGGTTATTCTATTTTTCTTGCAGGAAATTTAGTTTCTTGGAGCCCTAGAAACAGCCCACTATCGCTCAGTCTAGCTGTGAGTCGGAGTATAGGGCGTTCGCCAACATTGTTGCGGAAATTATTTAGCTTTCTTCTTTACTCTGAGAGCTCCTCACGCCGCTCTCTATTGCTCTCTGAATTTACTGTGATAATAACTATGCTCTCTTTCTTAGTCACAATCCTATCTCGCATAAGTGTGTGAAACATATGGACATTGATTACCACTTTGTTCGGTAGCTCATTCATGCCGAAAAGTTGGTCACTTCTTTTGTTCCTTCACACCTTCAACTTGCGGACATCTTCACCAAGAGTTTAGCTCGTCCGTTGTTCGAGTTCTTCAAACATAAGTTTTGTGTCGGTCCTCCACCGACTCTCGCTTGAAGGGGGTGTCAAGAGACTACTCAATATCTTTTATTTATTGATTGATTTCATAGATCTCTTTTTGTCTTGGTTTATATCTTTAGGATATTCAGTTTCTCATATTCTCTACAAGCAATAATATTGTTCGAGTGATCCATACTTTATCAAATATAAATACAATAACCTTTTTATTATTATGTCTATATAATAATAATAATAATAATAATAATAATAATAATAAAAGAAACAATATGGATACCAAAATTAAGATGGCAATATACAACTCCAACAACAACAATTTCAAGTAAACAACATTTGTACGTAGGTTTGTTTCATCACATGTCATGTCACGTCACGGAAACATACATATTTCAAACTAATTAACCAACTAATAGCATTAGATAATCTAGAAGCTTACACTTTCATTAATCCAACACGGAATTAGAATGCCTACTTTACAGAATATTTATAATTTTATTTGACTTACCTAACATATATAACCACCACCTAACTTACAAATGATAGAAAATCCTATAAATATAGTTACATCAAATTAAACAAAATAAAAAGGAAGGCCTTTCAATATTAATTACTTTCTTATTCGTGATCGCAAAATTCGGATGAGGAGACACGACCCTTCACCGTACAGTAAATTCTCTGTTCGGCTGCACCGACTGTTGGGTATTAAACGGAGCTACACGGTGGTTGGCGGTAATAAACGATGATGGTGATTACCAATTTACCATGGCAAATTTCTTGCGCAGAAAATGTACGTGTGGGAGAGGAATGTTAAAAATAAATAAATAAAGGTTTAGGCGGGTTTTATCCTATCTAAATGGGTTGACCCATATCAAATAGAGTTTATTAATCCCAATTAGGGTATATGGATAAAACTCATCTAAATCGTTTAGGTCTGCCTACCCTAAGATCTTTCCATAAATAAATAAAGTGTATTTCGGGAAAGGTGGAAAAAATGTTATAAAGAAAGTGAGCCGTCAATCATGTATGTGAGAAGTTAACCTTTTTTTTTTTACTGTAAATTTAACTAAAATTAAATTACAAAAGCCAGATATCTAGGCTAGTTTTGGTCCCGCCTAAAGCGCCGATAAATCACTTTTTAGGTGTTGGGTGGCCTTTTTCCACCGAACTGATATTTATGGATTTTTACAATTATATATGAATTATATAGGATGCATATGCTATTTTATTTCAGTTGCATAATTAAAATTTGCGACTAATTAATGTATTTATTACCATGACAAAATTTAATCATTTGCTGACCATTTAGCAAAACTCACTCATGAGCCTTGTATATTCATCGTGATCAAATCTCGTTCCCAAAACAGAAACGAGTACAAAAAAAACCTGTTAATTAAATAGTTTACATATATTTGAGCATATAACATAAATATATATATGCATGTGTATAAAATATCCTTGTGTATTGTCTACCTGTAGGACTTGAGAATACTCCCACAGAAAGTGCACATGATGGCCTTCCAAGACTTGCTGTAAATCGGTATATAACAAAACCTAGTTAAGGTCTTCATGTCGGCCACCGTCGCCCCGTGGCAGCACCGCGAGCACGATCCCGCCACCGGCTTGCTCCGCCGCACCACGTTTTTCTGATCCACCAGGAAACAGAAACAAACCATCAACGCCGATCTAATATATACTTTGCCTCGATTCTGATCATTCAACTTAACCAAATATATATTTTCTGTCTCTCAATCTTTCCAATGGGGTATCTAAACTAAATGTGAAATATTATAGCAAAAGTCTGTCGATGCATCTATTTATAGATATTACAGCTCAGCAGGGGCTAGTAGTATTATACAAGACAGTGAAGAATTTGGGTTGGCTTACTCTTCCTAGAATTATTTAAATAAATTTTATTCTGAAAAATAGTCGTCGTAACATTTAAGAAGGGGGGCAGCTTTTCTAACTGCTATTTGGCTGATATATAACGTTTTATGAGTCATGACTATGGTTTTTGTCAACACATTTCGTGCGACTATTATCTTATTAATTTGGTTTCTTCCGAATTTGGTGGTTGGGTATTAAAAGCAGCGACAAACGCAAAATTGAAATTTTTTTCACATTAACACGTGTTCACGGTGAATATATATATATTGGATGTTTCTACACATCCAATATCATTCATAAAAAAAATGAATAGTTGTACTGTTGACGACCCTACCAATCATAGGGTAGAAGCACTCCTGATATAAAGAATTGGATGGAAGTTAAGATAGTTTTAAACAAATAAATCAAGGAAAGGTCTCAGGTTAGACACGCCTAAATAGTTTAGGCGAGTTTTATCCATTAACCCAAGTCAAACTTTTCTAATATATCCTAATTGGGGGTTAATAAACCCTATTTAAGTATGGATAAAACCTGCCTAAACTGTTTAGGCGTGCCTAACGCAAGTTTTTGCCATATATCAAATGGTAATCAAGCAAATCAGTGAGAATTGAGAAAATTGAGAATAAACAAATTAATGATTTCGTGAGACCAATTTGTAAAATACTGCACGTGAAACATATCAAATGCATGTTTCTTCAAAAAATGAAAAAACATATCAAATGCATGTATTTGAAAAATTGTAGTTAATTACTTAAAAACATTATTTAGCAAATATGGTGCCAGATACAATTGAAGAAGTCTTCTACGAGACTTGTAATTTTTATTTATGAGACCGGTTTTAAGATATAATATATTTAATTATGAAAAACTTCATTTTTATAGATAATTGCATTATGTAAATTGATTACATGTGTCGCCATCATATCTTGTATCATTGATCATTCGATGTATAGTAAATATATTATAACTATGTGTGAAATGCATAATTCATATAATCATATTACTAAGCATTTACTTCAAGATTCGAATTTCTTTTAATAATTAACTCATAAGACTTTCTTGTGCGCCACAATATTGAAATAAAATCCTCTGGGAGCCTTTTTCTTGGAAAATCAACAAAAAAAAAAAAATGCACCGCCATTAAAAAATCAAACTAAAAAGGAACGTCTCAGGTTAGGTACGCCTAAACAGTTTAGGTGAATTTTATCCATTAAACCAAGCCAATTATCCATTTAATATACCCTAATTGTGGATTAATAAACTCTATTTAAGATGGGTGAACTCATTTGGATATGAATAAAACCCGCTTAAATCGTATAGGCGTGTCTAACACAAGTTTTTACCAGCTAAAAATGTTTGGTTTTGCTATAGATAATAAGAAATTAGGCGGCTCGCAGATTTTGATTATTGCAGAGATTCAACTGTATTTCCATAACATTTGCATCTCGTCGTTTAAATGATATAATTATTTTATTTGATGTGGTTTGTAAGACAAGACTTCAGTATTTTAAAAGTGATGTGTGTATATACTCTATGCACATTCTCAAATAAATTTTAAATTATTAATTTTGTTTCAAATTTATTGTTGAACACTTATTTTAAAAATACACATATATAGTTTGAGAGGAGAGATCATGTGAAAAAAAAATTCCTGTGAGAAAAAGAATAAATCATATCCATTCGATCTAAAAAAATCAATGGTTGATATTCAAACAAGCAACAATTAAAACACAATTAAAGTATACTGTTGCCATGTGTCCAATTCAAACAAGCAACCAAATTTGAATAGTATTGGGAAAATTCTCTCTTCGTTTAAATTATGTATTTCACTTTCAAATTGAGAATAATTATTATCTTATCGAAACGAAAATAAAAATGCAAGAATAGTTTTAACGTCTCTCTCTCTTCTATATGCAAATATGTGTTTCCCTCTTTACTGCAGCAGTTTTCCTAGACTTGTAATATTATGTATTTCACAATTATTATACGTTTTTGATTTTTTTTAGTTTTTATAATAATTTAATTAGTCACATATTAACCGGACACGGTAACCAAATTTTTTTAAGTATAGTAAAATTAATATTTTATTAGTGTGCGAAAAATTTACCGTTTTAGGAAATATAATATAACGAGACAAACAAAAAAAAAGCGAAAGTAATATAGTAGTACGAGAGAGTATATTTATTATGGTATAGTTTAAAAATAGCTTTTACTATTATTTAATAGTTGGTTTAGATATTAATTAATTATTAAGTTCTCTAGTAGTATTTATTTTGTATGGGATTGTTGATTTAAAATTTTGAAGTGATAAACTTGCAAAATTGATAAATACTTCTTCTATTTTGATTATATAATTCAATTCAATCTTGAACATATATGAATAATCATTTAAGAAAACAATGTGTTTAAACATCACCATTATTCAATAAAAACATGAAAAGTACTTAACTTCTCATTTTGTGTTCTTTTATATTTTCAAGACATTATTTAATTTTTTCTTTTGATAATATTCCATTTTTTAAAATTTTGACTACTTTATTGCCTTTTCCCAAGATTTGGGAGTGGATTTATAAATTACTATAAAAAAAGTAATATATGAGTTTATGAGAATGTCTTTTGAAAGATCGTATTACATATCCTTTTTTGGTAAGATCAATCTTAAACCTAATGGAGTAATCCATCATTTTAATCGAGTAAATATATTATTATTATTATTATTATTATTATTTATAACAACTGTCACATAGAATAAGAACAGTAAAATAATTTCAAAAGAGTTTTGTCATTGATTTGAATTGAAGATGAACTAAATGAAAGTATACTGTTGCCATGTGTCCAATTTGGTTGGTTGGTTGGTCATAATAATTAATCAATGAAAGAAGTTAGATTTCTTAGTTCCTAAGATTTCATATTCATTAAAATCCAGAATCTCAGCCAATTTATCTAAAAATTATTGGTTTGCTTCATTTATATGTATTACTTATATATATATATTGAAAGAAATATAGTATTAAAAAAACCGAATCCTTTGCATTACATTATGTTTTTTATTGTTTATTAATATATTTAATATTTATTCAAAAGATTTAGTTTCTGAGTTTCATTAATAAGCTATTTCGAAACTTTCATTATCTATTTGGGGAACAATGATAAAAATATTTTATCTGTAATTAAAAAAATTATATGCTTGAAATACTTTGGTGATATTAAATCGCGCCACATGGATTTATTTAATTAAATATAAATTATTTAATTTTTTGTAAATTAATTCAATTAGTTTTCTAAATTAAATAAATAAGAAACGGTATTTGATTTTCTATCCAAAGAGAATGTGACACGTGGTAAGTACACCAACACATGAGAAGCATGTGATCATAACTCAACGAACCAGAGTGTAACACATAAGCCCCAAGCCTCTCAAATTTGCCTATAAATAGTGCCTAAGTTAATGGAAATGAGGGGAGAAATGAATTGACAAGTGAAGAAGGGGTAAATTGAAGAGCTCGGGGGGCGAAGAAGAAGTTCTCTAAGTTCAAGACATATCATCGAAGATTCAAAGCATTTTTCGTCAACTTTGACATGTTCTTCGTCAAAACCCACATCAAGTCTAGCGTTTGAGTTGAAATCAAGGCCTTTGGTCCCCGAATAACGTTATCAAATCATCCAATCCTTGGAAAGGAAGATCGAAGATCAACCGAAAGAAAATCCAAGATCAACATCTCTAAGAACTTTATCAAATATAACGTTTGATTTGGAAATAAGGTGAAAACCCTCCAAATTAACGTTATACACTTGAAGATCGAAGAGGCCAAATTCTATTTGAAGACCTCTAAAATCACTCAAACATCAAATTCGAAGAGAGAATCAATCAAAACATAGAGATTGGATCCACAAACTTGTACTTTTAATTCAAATCAAAATCAATTTGTATCTAAATTCGTGTTTATTAATTAAATACGATTTTTGTGATTACATTGTAATTTTTAAATTAATATATTTTATTTTAAAAAATTGGAAAGAATAACTACAGGGTATGATAATGCCGGCTAAATAAATTGGAAAACTAAAATAAAGCATATAAAATTAAAAATACGAAGCCATGCAATACGTAATTTTGATTAGTGATACGAGTTATGCTCTAGTTCCATTTTTTTTTTATTGACATTAGCTACCATTTGAATTGTGTTTTAAATAAAATCAACTTTGCATAACCTTTAAGTCATATATTTAAAAATTATCCTAAATTATAAATTTAAATTAGATATTGTTGGTCCCAAGATCAGAATTTTGATACACGAAGCGGGAATTTTACTTGCACTTATAAATTTGTTGTTACTCACCAGTTTGTGACTATGAAAACTTGTTATTAGTGAGTTTGAGATTAAGTTCAGGTTCGAGAATACTTCAACACTTAGGTAGTGTTGAGTTTTAAATCCTTACGAAAAGTAAATAAAACAGTAAATGCAAAAGGATTTATTGAGGTTCGGACACAAAAGCCCTACGTCCTCTCTTCAGACCTTAAGTCTGGATTATACTAAGCTTCATAATACAAGGGTTCTCACGATCTATCGTAAGCTGATGAATGTCAGCGTCCACTAGTCCACTTGCTTACTCGCCCAGGCTGTTGCATCCTCCGCTTCGCAGATTTGGAGTGTGGGCAAACCACACAACCTCCTCCTCTGAGACCACTAAATCAATTGAAATACTAAATTTATTATAATATGTCGTGGTATCGTAATACAAAGAGTACAACTATATCGTAAATTAATTAAGAATTTTTTTCTTTTTCTTCCAGTTTATTTGTCTTGATTTCGAAGCGTATTTGAAAAGTACTTGGATTCTATGATAAACATATTCTATTTTATACTTTCTTCAAATCATTTTTATAAATTAACTTTAAATTATTTTTTTTTTTTAATTTTCCTCCTTTCAATAGTGATCCTCATTTCTTGATCACTTCTATAAATTAGTTTCCACAATACTTTCTTGAAAGTGTGAATGAACAATTTTTTATTTTAGATAAGAAATCTTTTTTTAAAGGAATATTTTTTTGAAAAATTTAGTTACATAAATTTAAATAATCTTAAATAGAAAGACTCGCAGTTTAGTGAAATATACCAAAATTAATTGCAGTTCAATCCGTTTAATTTTATTTCAAGTTTGTGAAATCTTTTTTCTGAAATGTAAGTATGTTTACACGATGATTTCATTTCAAATGGGCCTTGAAATTTGAACGAATTGCAACCACAAATGAAATAATCATGATTTTGTGTAGATCCAAAGAAAAATTGTGAAATAAAAGAAATACAGAGAATATAAAGATTTTTGAACAATTACATAAATTAATACAATCATAGAGAGAAAGACTCGCAGTAAAAAATGTAGAAATTACTTATTTTTTTGCTTAAACGTAAGAATGCTTTCATAATGATCTCATTTCAGGTGGGACTTGAAAATTGGATGAATTGGATCCACAAATAATTTATCGTCACGCGCTTATGTAGATTTAAAGAAAAATATTGAAATAAAAGAAAATACTAAAAATATAAACATTGTAGAATAAAATGAGATGTTTGTCGAATTTTTGTTGTTTTTTGTACATAAATTAAGTTTGCACGATTTACCCATATTTGTCGCATATCAAGCATTTGATTTTAATAAACTAATATATTTCACATTTTGGTGTAAATATTATATATATAATAGTTATGTGATTGATAGACATGATAAATGATATAAGTTTTCAACCTAATGTACCCACGCTTTATATTTTTAACATAAATTAATAAATTATAATATAAATAAAATAAAAAACCAAATTGGTGTACCCATAGTTTATATTTTTAATATATAGATAATACTAATTTTAAGTAATATAAAAAAGTCAAACTGATATACTAACATTTTATATATTTTAGTATAAAGTAAAAATACTAAATAAAATAAAACAAAAAAAAAATCGAACTGATGTATCCACATTTGAAAAGTTAACTTATGTCTATTTTCTTACTAATTTAAATTAAATTATAAAATAACATGTGTATTTGGCTATAATTATATATATAAATGTTGGGAAATCTGGCTAAGTTTCCCTTCTCCAGTTGATAGCTTAGATCTTAGATTTGGTATTTAAGTGTTTTGGTGGATCAAATCCTAAGTCCAACCAGCGTCAGTTTGTCTCTAGAATAGCTCTAGTCTCAAATGTAAAGTCCTGTTTAGGTATTTTGAGTTGTAAGTCGCAGCTGATCAAGACTCATGCTGGCTACTGTTCACCAGCATGAGATGTGCTTACCAGTTGAGAGAAGTCTCACCAGCAAGCGGCTGACGAAGACTCATGCTGACACTGTTCATCAGCATGGAGTAGAGCTATTGACTGGTTACTGTTCACCAGTTGGGAAGATTTCACCAGCAGGAGGCTGAGAGATCTTACCAGCAGAATATGTGTTCTGGCTGACACTATTCACCAGCGGTGAAGCCACCAGTCACGGGAGATTCCAAGAGATAACATCAGACAAATTGGTAGACCTTGATTGTGCTAAGGAAAGTCACCAGCAGAGACTGCCAGCACAAGATCACCAGTATGATCTACCAGTCGGAGGTTATCAGCAGAATTGAAGATTCGCTCTCCCGAAGACTTAGAGACAAAAAGAAGATTCGTCTGAGGAAGTAACTGACAGTGTATGACTTTAAGGAGGATGCCTTAAAGTCTATCAGTTCAAGACACCAGTTCCGATTCCTCGTACTGACGAATAGAGTCGTTCTGACACAAAGAGATCTGTGTCAGATAAAGCGATCAAAGGTATGGCGCTTTCCGGAAATTCCTACCTGCCGCCTGCAGAAGGACATGCGAGGACAGAGACTTTTCCGGAGGTGTCCAAACGGCTAGTATTTGAATCTGAATCTCACGTCTATAAATACGTGAGATCCAACAGCATTCAATACTCTTGCCCAATCTTAGCCACTCTTGACCTACCGAAAGCTCAAACGCATTCATATCAGCGTATAAGCAATCTTTCGAGGCTTTTCTTAAAGCTACTCCGTGTGTCAATCATTTGAACACGAGACTCCAAGCTTCTAGCTTGTGAGTTATTGATCTCATTTGGTGTTCTTTCTCATTCCGAGGAAGAACATAGCAGCTCTTGAGCCAGCCAGCTCCTGAGTTATTACGGGCAGTTTTGCCGCCAGCAAGAGTCAAGTTCTTGGGAGAACTCAACACCCAATCAGTCGGAGGAGGAGGTTGAAGTGACGTGCTCGCACTCCATCCATCTGACAAGAGTTGAAGAAGGACAAGGACCGGGAGCGGTTGATCCAGTGAACTGGTAGACGAGGCATCTACCAGCTGGAAATAGATCATAGGATATCTTGTACCGGATTACTCTTTTTAGTGAATTTCCAGTGCTTCGACTGGAGAGTGGACGTAGATCAGTTGATCGAACCACTATAAAATATCCTTGTTATTTACTGCTTTCAGCATTTACTTACTGATTTAAAACCCAGCACCCAAGTGCTGGAGTATAACTGAAACCAGTTTATAACTGTGCAAACTCGACTCTAAAATTAGCTAAGTCCTGAGTCATCAGCTGACCAGCCAGTTGCCAGTCAGCTGAATACTCAGTTGCCAGTTGACTTACCAGCTGACAAGGTCCCAGTCAGCTGTGTAACCAGCAGAGTGCAAGAAACGAACTTACGTATTTTCCGCTGCCAAAGTATACCCTGATATCCGGGACCATCAAGTGGTATCAGAGCGGACGGTTCTTACAGACCGTTCGTTTCTGTGTCGCTTAGGACCGTGATCCACGTTTCCTTGCACTCCTGTTTGTTTGTCTGTTTGTCTAGCTCAGGTACTTCAAGATGAATATCCCAAAGCTAATGGACTACAAGACGGAGAAGCACTCTATATGGCGAAAGAGGACGCTTATCTCCCTGAAGAGCATCCATCCAGACATGAAAGATGTACTGGAGACAGGGCCAATAGAGATCACCAAGATTCAGCATCAGCTGGGAGATCGTCCAGCTGCGGTGGTCCCAAAGCCCCAAGATGAATGGAATGCTGAGGACAGAAAGCGGAATCAGCTGGATTCCATTGCACATGAGCTGATCCTTGCGTGCCTTCCAGAATCGCTGATGGAGGACGCACTGCGGTTTGATACTACTAAGGGAGTATGGGATTTTCTTGATAGTTTATGTCAAGAAACTGACCAAATGAAACGCAACAAATTGCAGGTTGCGGTGGATAAATATGAGTCCTTCCAGATGCTGACTGGAGAAACCATCAAGGAGATGGAGGCGAGATTCAACGCCATTGTCAGCGAGCTGAAGTCTCTGGGCAGGGAGTACGAAAATGCTGATCTTAACTCGAAGATCCTGTCCAAGATGCCGAAGGAGGATTGGTTTGTGAAAACCACCGCACTAAAGGAGAAAGATTTATCCAAACTAACTCCTAAAGAAGTGTTTGCTCAGTTGCAGGCACATGAATGGGATATCCAGATAGTGAATAAAAACGAGGCTATCAGGAATGTTGGATCCCCCAGCGTTAAGGCTCAGGACGAAGCTTACTTCGTCAAGAAGGACTTCAAGCGGATGCCCAAGAAGCCCTTCCATGCTGACAGGCCTGCTGGGCAGACCAACCAGCCGAAGGAGATCACATCCACGTCAAGATCTTACTCCAAAAGTGGCGAGAGCTCTATCGCTGAACTTGAGCAGCAAATGAAACGACTGGCCGTCCTACTGGAAAAGGCTAAGTCAAAGCAGGGAGTCTCTTCAAGCTCAACTGACGGGAAATTCGTCAAAAGAGCTCCTCGTGCTTGCTATCAATGCCAATCCCCTGACCATTTAAAATTTGAATGTCCGCAGGTGGACAAAACTGAGAGGGAACGGCTGAAGAAGCTCTTTGAAGAGCGTGCCTCCAAGGCAGTTGCCAAAGCCATGCTGACAAGGACTGAAGTTCCTGATATCCCCGACCATGATGATGGGGAATACGAGTCAGATGGAGAGTCTGAAGAAGAAGCTCTTCTGGCATTCATGGCTGCTCTAGGAGAAGTGTCAGCTGAAGAAGATGCTGACAAGGAAGAACATCTGGCATTGACTGCTGATGATGAGGTACAATCAGATCCTCAATTGCATATCATGCCTGTTCAAATCATAGACGATTCTGAGTCGCATTGCTCCGACTCAGAAGATGTCACTTTAGATGTTCTTCAGAATGAGTTTTTAAAATTTTATGAAATGAAAAATGTTTTAGCTGGCGAAAACACTTCGCTGAAAAATCAAGTTTCCATTTTGACCAGTGAGATTGAAAAATCTAGGTCACTCAGCGAAGAGCTAGAAACTTTGAAAAAGGCTCATTTCGACTTGCTCCAAGATTTTCAAAGAACAAAAACTGAGCGAGATAACCTTCACAGTCTCGTTCTAGAGCAAGAAAATAAAATCAATTTTCTAAACAAGGGCTCTAAGGATTTAGAGGCAGCTCTAAGTCATTGGAGAAAACCTTATGATAAATCCGGGTTGGGATTTACAAATGATTCGAGCATAAACCAACCCAATGCTGGTAAGGGTAAGGGCAGAACGGTAAATGAGTCAGCACCAGCTGGTGCTGCCAGCATACCTCGTATGGCTGATCAGCAAAGGAATCATCAGCCCAGATATAAAGGTGAGTCATCACGACAACAACCTCGACTGGCAAATTCCTCTGCTGACAGGACACCAGCACACCCTAAGAAGCTGACTAAGCCAAAATATTCCAAGGCAAGGAAGTCAGCACCAGCAGCCAGTGGAACCCGACAGCCAGCACCAGCTGTCCAGAGGTTCCACACACAACCTTATAAGTATGCCAGTTGCCAGCATACTTACAAGGGGTCCCACTCTCAGCAGAATACTGAGAGAAGGACAATTCCCGATAGGAGGAATACCTATCGGAGACCTGAGCCCAATCAAATGTTTTCATCAAGGGCTAGGAAGGCTAACCACCGTGGTCCACAGTTCCAAAGACCACCAAGGCAGCACAAGCGGTCGGAAAGAAATTTCCGATCTCCTCAGAAGAAGAATACTTCTAGAGGAACTGCACACACAGCCACACCTTCCAAAAACAATTCCATGCATTATTTTAAGAGGAAGGGAAAGGCTACAAGTAATGTCAGCAAGGGTAACACTGAGCTGAAGATTACTCAAATCTGGATTCCGAAAGGAATGTTCCAGAGATCTAACCCTGCAGGACCCGCTGATGATCGGGGACCTAAATGATTTCATTTTTCTTGCAGGACCAGGATCATGCGCATCAGCTTCAGAGGTCGAGCGAGTGGATCATTGACAGTGGTTGCTCCGCTCATATGACTGGTGAGGAGTTCTTGTTTTCGGAGCTCACCAAGGTCAGAGGACCTCCAGTTATTTTTGGTGATAACTCCAAGGGAAGAGTTATCAGCAAGGGATGCATAGAGAAGGATGATGTGCGTATTGTCAACGTGTCCCTTGTTACCAACCTGAAGCACAACCTCCTGAGCATCAGCCAGCTGTGTGACAATGGTTACACCATTGTGTTTGACAAATCCGGGTGCCAGATCAAGAATGAAGAATCTGGCGAGACCAAGCTGAAAGGTGTCCGCAAAGGAGGGTTGTATGTCGTTGACTGGCAAAGCGGGAAGACTGATACATGCTTTGTTGCCACCAGTTCCATGGAGACCAACTGGCTGTGGCACAAAAGGTTAAGTCATTTGAATTTCAAAACTATTAATTATCTAACCAAGCATGATCTTGTAGATGGTCTTCCCAAGGGCGGGTTCAAGAAGGAAGGGATTTGCAAGGCCTGCCAGCAAGGCAAACAGACCAAGAAATCCTTCAAGAGCCAGTCGCCAGTTCACCCTAGTACCAGTCAGGTACTCGAGCTGTTACATATGGACCTGTTTGGACCAGTAACGCCGCAAACCATTGGAGGAAGACGATATTCGCTGGTGGTAGTCGATGACTACTCGCGCTATACATGGGTGAAGCTTCTCAGAACAAAGGATGAGGTGAAGGTGATTCTTCCAGAATTGATCATCCAAGCTCAGAAGCAGAGAGAAGCTGTTGTGAAGCGAATTCGTTCGGACAATGGGACTGAATTCTGCAATGGTCCGCTGATGGATTTCTGCGCGGAAGCCGGGATCAAGCATGAGAGATCTACTCCAAGGCAACCACAACAGAATGGACTGGCAGAACGTAGGAACAGGACGCTGAAGGAAGCAGTCCGATCCATGCTGGCTGAGTCTGGTTTGGGTCAGAGTTTCTGGGGAGAGGCGTTGGTGACTGCTTGCTATACTCAGAATAGGAGCGGGATCAACGACAGACTTCAGAAAACTCCCTACGAAGTGTACTTCGGTCGTAAGCCTACTTTAGCTCATCTTCGTGCATTCGGTTCTCCATGTTATATCCATAATAATGGGAAGTCGAACTTAAATGCTTTCTCGCCTAAAGCTGATGAGGGTGTGTTTGTCGGATATGGACACCCCTCTCACAAGGGCTACAGAGTATTTAACAAGACGACCCAGCTTGTGGAAATAACATGCAATGTTGTTTTTGATGAAGCTACTTTAGTGCGCAGGACCTTACGCCGACTGGCAGAAGATGTTCCTGAGGTCAATGATGTCAATGACCAGTTGGGCAGGAATTCTTCCAATGCTCAACCAACTGGTTCGACTAGACCGATGAATGGATCATCTTCACAACCAGTTACCTCAGGTGCCCATCAGCAACCTGAGAGGGTCGGTGATGCAAATGACCTTGCTGAGACCTTACACTCAATCTCCCTGAGTGGACCCAGTAACAATCTAGGGGGAATCCCTACTGGCTTTTTTGAAGAAGAAGGCAGTGATGGACCAGCTGGAGAGGATGTTCCAGCTGATGCTGACAACATTGGAGGAGATTCAGACAACCAGCCAGAAGGTGATGCTGATGAAGTTGTTCCAACTGGTGAAGGTCCAGCACCAGCTGTTGTTGCAGCTCCGACTGGTGGAAATGTGGAAGCACCAGTCGTCAGGACAGAAGAACCTGTTTCACAGCCGGCACCAGCAGTCGCTGGTCCTCCCAAATGGCTGAGGGATCACCCATCTGATGCTATTCTCGGTGATCCGGAAGGTTCTGTCCAGACTCGACACGGCAGAGCGCTTTTATCTTGCTTTATATCTCAGATGGAACCTACATCCATCAAAGATGCGCTCGAATCTGCCGATTGGATCAATGCCATGCACGAAGAGCTTGCGGAGTTCACTCGCAACAACGTTTGGGACTTGGTAGAGAGACCATCACACCAGTCAGTGATCGGCACCAAGTGGGTTTTCAAGAACAAGCGAGATGAAGATGGCATTGTGGTCCGTAACAAGGCTCGTTTAGTCGCCAAGGGCTATAGACAGTGTGAAGGCATCGATTTTGATGAGACCTTTGCACCAGTTGCAAGAATGGAGGCGATACGGCTGTTTTTGGCCTATGCAGCGTATCACGGCTTCACGGTGTTCCAGATGGAAGTGAAGAGCGCATTCTTGAATGGCGAGCTAAAGGAGGAGGTATATGTAGAGCAACCTCCTGGATTTGAGATAGGCACCAAGGTATACAAGCTGAGAAAGGCCCTGTATGGATTGAAACAGGCGCCCAGGGCTTGGTATGAAACGCTGTCACAATTTCTCACCAGCAATGGATTTCGGAAAGGGAAGATTGATAGGACTCTCTTTCTTCTCAACGATGGAGCTGACATGCTGATGGTGCAGATCTATGTCGATGACATTATTTTCGGGTCGAAGAATATAACTCTTTGTGAGAAGTTTTCTCAACTGATGCAGACCTCATTCCAGATGAGTATGATGGGCAAGTTAACATACTTCCTAGGACTCCAGGTCCAGCAGTCAGCTGATGGTATATTTATCAGCCAGCGGAAGTATACCAAGGATCTAATTCAGAAATATTGCCCAGAGAAGACTAAGTCTCTAAGGATCCCGATGAGTACCAGCTGCCAGATATTTCTTGATGAGCAAGGGGAATCAGTTGATCCTACTGTTTACCGAGGAATTATTGGATCACTCCTCTATCTCACTGCCAGCAGACCCGACATTTCGTATTCAGTCGGAGTGTGTGCCAGATTTCAAGCTAATCCTAAGAAGTCACACATGGAAGCTGCTAAACGGATTGTGAAATATCTGAAGGGGACAGAATCTCTTGGAATATGGTATCCCAGAAATGATGAGCTTACGCTTATCGGATATTCAGATTCAGATTTCGCTGGATGCCGTATTGACCGCAAGAGTACCAGTGGTACGTGTCAGTTTCTCGGACACAAGCTGATTAGCTGGTTCAGCAAGAAGCAGCACTCTGTAGCTACTTCTACCACTGAGGCTGAGTATGTTGCCGCTGCCAGTTGCTGTGCTCAAATTATTTGGCTCAAGCAACAACTGGCTGATTATGAAGTGGACACTGGCTGTGTTCCTATTTATTGCGACAACAACAGTGCTATGTGCATCACGAAGAATCCGGTTCATCACTCCAGGACCAAGCACATAGACATTCGACATCACTTCATTCGTGATCATGTCGAGAAGAAGGATGTCAGCGTGGACTACATTCGTACTGAAGATCAACTGGCTGACATCTTCACAAAGCCCCTGCCAGAAGCAAGATTCAAGGAGTTGTGCATCAAACTCGGTCTTATGGAGATTGATGCGAGCCTTAATGATGAGGAAGAATGAGTCCAAGCTCTCATTCTGTTCTTGATCTTCTGGTGGATGCTGATTACGACTGAGACCAAGCTCTTAGTCGTTTCACATTCCTCGTATGTTGTTTCTCAACAAGTGGTGTCTTTCAACCACAGATGATATCTACTGGCGGACTTTATCCCTAAATTGTCCAAGGAAATGAGTCCCAGCTCTCATTTCATCTTGCCAGCTTTTATCTTCCGCTGAAGCGAAATTGGGTCCCAGCTGCCACCTTCTAGCAGTGTTGAAGAAATGGATCCACTTCCATTTGCCAGCAGATAACTGGTGGTCATTCCTACGACTGGCGAAAATTGAGTCCAAGCTCTCAATTTGGTTAAGGTCGCCAGTCTGATCATCAAGTGGTATCAGTTGTAACTGATGAGTTTGCCAGCAGGACGTGCTACCAGCAAGTGGTTGATTTCTCAAGTGGTCTCAGTTGATAACTGATGATGTATATCTACAAGGTGGTGCTGCTAACTGAAAAAATTATCATCAAGTGGAGAAATGGCTCTTCAATAAGTGGTATCAGTTGCTAACTGATGAGTTTGTCAGCAGAATGTATTATAAGCATGTGGTATCAGTTGCCAACTGATGAAGAGGCCAACCAGTTAGGGGGAAGTATGCGACTGGCGTATGCTGGTGATGCCCAGCCAAGCCAGCTGTCGCAGAAATGGCGGGATCGTTCGAATCCGATAGCGTATGCGGATCTCCGAATTTAATGCGGCATTTAATGCCACATTTAATGTGCACAGTGGCTGCACAGTCCGACTTTTGGTTTCCACCAATCGCTGAGCGCCACGTCAGCTACACGGCGCGCCCCACGTCAGCACGACCGCGCACGTCGCACAGGGAATCGGGCCTGCTGATGACCGTAGATCTCCGCGTGCTGAGCGTTGATCCTGGTCGTCTGATCTTGCATGGACTCGAGTATAAATACTCGAGACTCTAGGGAAGGCTCAGCTCGGTCGTCAACAGTCCCAAGGAGCCTCAACTTCTGGACGACCAGCGACATCCTCACCAGCACAGCCTCGACGTGCTGATTCGCGACCACGACGTGACATAACCATCAGCGTCCTCAATTACAACGTGGTCGACGCTGAGGAATATGAGGAGATGGTCAATGGACCCCATCGGTGGGAGTTACGCGGAGAAGAGGCCTTCGATACCTCTCAAGTGCCTGACTACAGCATTCTCAACATCATTCCCCTCCGCGGGCTCCCCCACCAGTCGGTCTTAGCTTCACGCATCCAGGACTGGTGCCTGCCCCTGAGGCCGATGGAGTTCTACAACCGTACTCTGTATGAGTACGCAGAAAATATCACAGTGGAGGTCGAGGATGCCGTTGATTTCGACATGTTCAATGACTTCCGGTATCTGTGGTTTGTCAACCCGACCCTGTACTGTGAGCTGCGGAGATGGAGGATCTTTGACCGTGTGGAGCGGTATCTCACGGTGGAGAAGCGCTCAGTTCTGTACGCTAGGCTGGGGCTGCAATACTGGAGGAATGAAGAGGACTGGGCGAATGAATTCATGGATACATTAACTGACGAGCCAGAGCCTTTGTCCCTTAGGCATGTCCGGCGGCGAGTGCAGAAGATTCTTGATTATCGCCTAAGGACTGGCAGCTCAGGACTCCCGAGGCCAAGGCGTGTCCGAGTGCCCTTTCTCCAGTTCCACCGCACCAGCCGGGGCTTTCAGGTGGTCTACGCTCTCCGAAGGATCCGAATACTGATTGCCCTCCCACCGCTCCTCCTCTACTTTGCCCGTCTGTTCGATATGGCAGCCACTGAGTTGCTAATTGATCATGTGGTGGAGGAGGATCCCTCTCGCAGCAGATGGCTGGTCCCTGCAGTCGCTGGTGCTCCGAATGTTGTGGAGCTGGAGCCCGTTGACTGGGTGGAGGCGGACTTTGCAGAAGAACAAGTCCCGCCAGCATCAGCTGAGATGCTGGTGGAGGAATCAGCTGAAGAGTCAGCGTCAGCAGCAGCAGCAGCACCAGCAGCCGCTGCAGAGAAAGTTGTGGATGGGGCATCTGGTGCTGATATAGTGATGGCTGAAGCCTCATCTGTTGAGCCCCCCACTTCGATGGCCCTGTCAGCAGAGCCTCTTTCCGAAGTCCATCCGCCTGCGCAACTGGTTGCTCTCATTGATGCCAGGATGGACCAGCGCTTTTCTTCCTACCGAGCAGAGATGGCGCAACAAATGGAGGCTTTCACCTCTGGGGTGAACTCCTTTTTGGCGCGGATCCAAGAGGGGGAAAGGGCGCGAGCAGTCGCTGATGAGGAGAGGGCTCGGCTTGCTGCGGAAGAGCGTCGCATTGCTGCTGAGGAGCGCTTGAAGAGGGAACAAGATATGGCGGCTCTTACAGAGATCTTGAGGAATTTAGCAAATCGCAATCAATCACCTGGATCTTCATCTCAGCCATAAGTCTTGTACTCTTCATTTTTTTGTGTAAGTAATTTTGTATCAGTTAGACTAGTCAGTTTTTAATCCTGTACTTGTAATTGTAACATCATTAATGGATTGATTACTGACGGGTTGACGACAATTTCTCATTGTCCAACTAATGTCAACTTTTTACTTACCAGCTGAACTTACACATTCAGTGTAATCAGCACCAGCACTCATTTTGATACTTTGTTGATTCTAACCTGGCTCAGAGTTTTACTTCAAAATTTAATCGAGCAATATCTCTCCCAGTTTGAGGGGGAAGATTTTTAGGTTAGAGCTGATGTGAGGAAGTAGTTTCATGGGTTTAGATCTGATAGGTTTATTTGTAAAAA